>JAEANM010005060.1:0-20047 GCA_017656035.1 Myanophis thanlyinensis
TTCAACGCCCAGAAGTCCTGAGCCATGGCTGGCTCAGGATTTCTGGGAGTTGAAGTCCACGGGTCATGAAGGAGCCGTAATTGCCCCCCTATGCCAAGCATGGCCCATCAGGCTAGAAAGCAGGAGGCTGTGAGTTCAAGTTCTGTGTTAGCCATGAAAGCCAGCTGGGTGACTTTGGACTGGTCACACCCTTTCAACCCAACCTATCTCACAGGATTGTTGTGATGGGGAAAATAGGAGGAAGGAGATACATTGGATATGTTCACTGCCTTGGATTGTTTGTAGAAATAATAAAAGTGGAAAATCAATCAAACTAAGGGTTTTACACCTCTGTCAGGAAGCTAGTTTAGAAGAAACTGATCTGGACAAAGAGAAAAACTGTCTTAAAGCAGAAACGTTTTATTATGATGAGTTGCAAAGATTCAAACGCAGTAGCCCCTCTGAAGGTGATCTGGCTACTATTATTGAATTATTGAAAGCAGGAGGTTAGCAGGAGGTAGAACGAGAGAAGCAAACTCAAGCCTTTTGAATACTTTGGTATGATATTCCTGTTGTTTTCTGTTTGCTTTCAGGCATTGTCTTGTCTGATCCCGTTATTCCTGTGGAGAAAACCCTTATTCCCTCTCCGCCATCTCGCCCCAAGAACCCCGTGTTTGAAGATGAAGAGAAATCCAAGGTAAACTTGAAGCCTCAGCTATAAAAATATGCAACAGGCAAGTTCCATTGGGCTGCTTTTCATAAGATAGAGCAGTGTTTTTCAACCTTGGCCTTCAATGGCTGGCTGGGGTATTCTGGGAATTGAAGTCCATACATTTTGAAGTGGCCACGGTTGAGAAACACTGGGATAGAAAATGTAAAACTGGGATTTAGTAGCTTTCCTGCTCCCTCTCCATCTGCAGTGTTAAAAATGTTCGAGAGTGAATGTTTCTTATTTCCCATGAATGTTGTAGCACAACAACTCTGATTTGTGGAAGCAATTGCAGATACTTCAGGGTGCACTACAAAATGTCATGCTTCTTGATCTTGCTTGTTCCGAGTATGGGAACATTAAGGGTTGCATTTTTAAATGTTAACAACACCCAGTCAGGTGAAGTGTTCACAAATTCTGACCTGTTATGTGATATAAATTTGTTCTGAACAAGGTAGTATGGTTTTCCCTATTTGTGGATAATTTCCCTATTTGTTTGTGGGTGAAGAAAATGTTTCACGTTGATTATCCTCTGTATTTAGGGCTGAATTGAATGGCTTAGGTTGTTTGGCATCATAGTAATTCACATCTTACAGTTATGTACTATGAATATGTTTTGTTTTTCTTCTGAGGAAGGAAAATGCAGAAGTGGCTGAGTTGAGTCATTAAAACGTCATCCATACATCTTACTCTAGTCTATTTAATACATTAGCAAAAGCATTTAGACTTACATAACACTTCATAGTGCTTTATAGCACTCTCTGAGTGATTGACAGTGTCAGTATATTTTCCCCAACAATCTAGGTTCTCGTTTTACTAACCTCATTTTACCAAAGTATGGAAGGCTGGGTCAACCTTGAGCTGGTCAGAGCAGAACTCCTGGAATGAACGAGTTAGCCTGCAGTACTGCATTCTAATCACTGGGCCACCATGGCTTCCTTGTTTTTTTATTAAAGATAATTCCAAAGTTGAGTACAATCAGACAGCCCAGTAAAAACACATGGAATTCAAAACTTAGAATCATTGCAAGTTACAAGCATTCTTTCTCCTTGTTAGCAAAATCTTGCCTTCATTTACTTGTTATAGTTCCAGGCCTCTAGACCTAACATTCTCCAGAAATTATGGCAACCAAGAAGTGACTTTGTTAACTCCAGGGCTGACTCTGAAGACTTGGTTGTTCTTTTTGTTAAAGAGCTTAGATACATTCCAAGAAGATCAATGGGTTTTGCTGTTGTGTTTATAGGCCACATTTCACCCCAAACAATATTCCAGAATGCTTGATATCAGAATGCCAAAAGTCAGAATTTGATGCTTCAAATATGCATCAGGTATAAGATTTTGAGGGTTCCTTCAATGATTTTTTGCAAAAGGGGGGGGTAGAGAATGAGCCAGTAGTTTTATTTATTTCTCTTTTCCTTTTTGCAGCTTTTAGCTAAACTGTTGAAAAGCAAAAACCCAGATGATTTACAAGAAGCAAACAAGCTTATTAAATCTATGGTGAAAGAGGTGAGACTGAGCACTTAATAATACTGTAGAGGTGATGATTCCCTGGAATTTGTTTGAGAGATTCACGTATTTTAGAACCTTTTTAACCCAGGCCATTAGTTACCAGAAAATTAAATGTGCTGACCCTCTAGTAATAAGATTTTTGTTCTCCTTATCACCAAGTTTTTATCTCTGTATGAAATTATATCAGGAGGTTGTGTAACAAATAAGACAAGCCGGTCAATGATTTGCAGCTCGACTCATCTCCCAACTCTTAAATTAGAGAGTTAATAGGTTCTATTATCTTCAGTTCACTGGCTCATTTGTTTACTAATGTCTGCATCATATGACAGAGAGCCAGTTTGGTATCGTGATTAAGGCGCCAGGCTAGGAGACTGCGAGTTCTAGTTCTGCACAAAGCCAGCTGGGTGACCATGAGCCAGTTACTCTCAGCTTTGGGAAGGAATCCAACTACTTCCGAAAATCTTGCTGAGGAAACTCGGATCTAATCTAGGCAGCCAGGTGTCACCAGTGGCAACCCCTCCCCCACCATCAAGTGACAGGATAGCTGTGCTTCCATCAGTTGAATCAATGATTGATGCCGTTATTCCATAACTTGGTACCTTGCAGATATGTTGGACTACAACACTCATTCCCAGCCAGCATGGAATTCTCCTTGCCAAAATATTCCGCCCCTCCCCCCACTTTCCTTTTTCTTATGACAATCTCTCTTGATTAATGTCGTGTAGTTTCTTGCTTTTATCCTTGGTTTTTCTTCCCCTGCATATTGTGTACTTAAAAAAATTAATTTGAGCCCTTTTGTTTCAAAACTGAAGGATGAGGCACGGATACAGAAAGTAACAAAGCGCCTGCATACTTTGGAGGAAGTGAACAACAATGTGAAATTGTTGAATGAGATGTTGGTCCACTACAGCAAAGAAGACTCTTCCGAGTCTGATAAAGAGCTCATGAAGGTTGGTATGAATCTTTTCCCTTATACCAGGGGTGTCAAACCATGGGTAGATATGAATATCTTCTTTTTTTTTTGCTTAATTGCCTCTTTTCTCTTGTTCTCCTGTTCTTTCTGCACACAGGAGCTCTATGACAGATGTGAAACCAAGAGGCGGACATTATTCAAGCTGGCTAGTGAAACAGAAGACAATGACAGCAGTTTGGGTAACTGGGATTGTTTCTTTGCAGGGAAAGAAATGGCTGTTTTTCCCTCATTACTGACCAAAGCAGCTCCATGGCCAGTGGAAAACTCCTCCTTCATTTTAAACATCTCTAGAGCTTTACAAGAGATTAACATTTTGGAAGGGTCCTTACATTAAAAAACAGGAAACCTGTAGCTGCACTCTCTCTTTGCACTTCCTCTAATGTAGTGAAATTGCAAATGTTAGAAGGAATAATTTTAAGGGAGAACCACAACTGAAAGAGTGGCTTTAAAAAAATATGAGTTGGGGCAGAAATGTAATTTAAGTAAGCCTCTCAGACAGGACTCTCCCTAGTTCTCAGTAAGGATCAAGTTGGGAGGGGCCTTCAGACTTGAAAGAAAAGTTCTGAAATGGTGGATACTCTTCTTCTATTACTAAAGCGCGCAGCTTCTTTTACAAAAGCCTTAGCCAGGGCTACAAATTCAGTGAACAAAGCACTTTCAATTGATAAGGAAGAATACCTTCACTTGTAATTCACTGCTCACTGGACTCATGCATTTTACAGTCTATTTTAGCCAATTTAAATTGCTCATTTTCCACTTGGTAAAGTGGAAAGGAAAAGAGGGACCAATATATATTGGAAACATTAAACAAAATGGTAGTATGCCAAGTGATAGGGTGAAAAAAAGATCACTGATATAAATTTCATTTTGTGGATAGAAAATTTGTTTCAGCATCAGCTAACTATATAAAATGTAGATGTATATAAAAACCAAATATGTTGATTGGAATTGAAATGAAATATGAGGAAGCAGTCGTGTGTGTGTGTGTAAATGGGGAAGAAGTCATTCATATATATGACATTTTCCCCACTTTTTAAAATGAAGCAGTTTATTTTAAAATAACTTAAATGCAATGCTTAAGTTATGAGCTTGCGTATTGCTTGATTAAAATGGTAGGGGTTTTTTTAATACACCATAGATGAATATTAGAAGATGGAGCTAATGCTACAAGTGCTAATTATATTCAGTCATACTTAGTTTCACAAAGCTGCTGCCATAAGTGCCTAAACCACAAGAATTAAACAGAAACATTCTTTAAACGAAACACAGTTGGCAATGTTGTTTTTAATATACCCGTTCTTCATAGCACATTTCTGAATATGCAAAGCCTAAACTATGAAGCCAGTCAGCAGGGCATACTGTTAAAATGACATGAATCAGATGGGCTGATTATTCATTTGTTGATGGATACATGAACTACTTCTGGCAACCATAATGTGTAAAGAAACAACAGTCATAGCAAATATAATAATACACATACATGCAATATTAAATTATGGGAAGAATTATGGCACCAGGAGCTCTATGACACTTATCCCAAAGATAGGTTGATAATGTTTCTAGATAACATTCCTTGAAAACTCAGTGGGTTATATCTCCGCTATACGTTTTTCCCTTACAGGAGATATTCTTCAGGCTAGTGACAACTTATCACGAGTAATAAATTCCTACAAAAAAATTATTGAAGGTCAAGTCATCAATGGTGAAGTAGATCTCTCAGTGCTGTCTACAACAGAAGGTGAATCATATTTCTCAAAAGATACTTAGTTTGTTCTTTTAATGACTCTGCTGCTGCTTTTATGCAATTTTAAAATAGTGTGCAATTTGGAAGGAGGTTTTTTTTAAAATATCCATAGTATAAATACCCATCAGAGAAACAGTCATACTGAAATACTGGCAAAACAAAATTTCAGGCTTCTAAAACATTATTACTTCCCTTGTAATGGCTGGTCTTAAGCCTGAGAAAGGGAAATCCCAGCCTAAAAGCCCAGAACTACAAGCTTAGGAAATAAGTTACTTCTGTCAGTAATGACCCCAATTACAGTTAATAGATTTTTCCCATAATAAGTTACTATTAAGACTAACTGATGAATAATCATTATAATTATTTTAGACAATTTAACCTTCCGTGTTGTCAGTTTGCATTTCCCTGTTTTTTTCCCCTCTGCTAAGCCTGTTGCTTACAGACACTCTCTTTACAACTCAAAGTACATATTCCTACTGATTTAGAATAACACTCTGTTGTATTGATAAAGTGAATTTTAGTTGTGAGAGACGCAAACTTCAAGTTTTGGAATTTCTTTTGTTTTTATTGGAATCCAAAGGTCCCTGAAAAATAGTAATGGGTAAGGGAACTAGATATCTAATTATGTAATCTATGAGTTATGTATGTGAAAATTATTACCCTTGGATTTTGATCTGTTTTCCTTTCCCCATTATTTTAATCTATGGAAGCTTCAACTGTTAAAACCCCTTAGCCTTCAAAGTGCCACAAGATTTTTTGTTACATTGGTCATGTTTTGCTGGCTATTCTGAACTTGAATATTCCTAGCCATGTTCATAATAACAGGACACATTTCTCAGTAATGCTGAACGACAAAGAATAGGTGTGAGGTAGAAGAGAAAGATCTCATTCCCAGATCAGACCAAAACTTGGTAGAAGGTAATACAACCCAATATGCTCTTGGCATGGATGTTTCATTTGCTTTTTGGAATTAGGGAACAATTGTCTGTTGAAGAAATGAACAAGGCTGGAAATCTGCCTTGAGAGTTGACTCTTGATTTCTTGGACTAGAACTCCACATATTAAAGCAGGGCCCTTGTTGTTTAAAAGTAACTGTCCAGTATTGTGAGGTATTGGTCTGCTGAAAACTGTTGTATCCTTTGGCATCTTTTTCAATTCTCTCCTTTCCCTGCAGGAAGCAATTCTGCCGATAATGTCAATACCCTCATTGATTTGGGAGGTTTGGAGGTTTCGAATGTGCCGTCACAACCACCGCCACCACCACTCCTTTCTTCAGCCTTGAACACAACACCAACCCTAACTCCAGCTCCGGCCTTGTCAGAAATCCCCATCCTCCCTCCCCCGCCTCAGGCGACTGGTCACTCCCGGAGTCATTCAATCGGCCATGCTGAATCCATTGCTACTCAGTCAACTAGTGCAGCCAATTCCCTCTCTCTGCTTGATGAGGAACTCCTGTGTTTAGGTCAGTTGGATGCGGTTTGATGGTGTTTAATGTGGAGCTAGGGAGCCGCTGCTGTGGATACTTATTCCACAGTCTGAAAAATGGAAGGTCTTCGTCACAATCCATTAACTAAGCCTGTTTTCTGGACTAGATTATCCCTGAGAGCTAGGCAACATAGTAATCTGTTTTGAATGCTGCCACTGTATTGAGATAAGAAAGACTGAGAGAGATGGAATGCCGTAAGCTAAATGGAAAAGTTAGGATTCCTCTTTTCCCCACTGCTGTATCTACAGTAATTGGATACTGTCCATGGATAGCATACAGTATATACCTGTGTATTTAATAAATGTATATCGGGTACCCATCTCTTATACACCACAATGGCTGACTCACAATTAAAACGGAATGTAAAACAAAACAGCCAGAATCAAAAACAACAAAAATATCATAAAAATGGCACCTGAGAACACTCATAAACACTCAAATTAGCCATGAAACAAGCTCACTCATTTTATCCAAGCCCTGGGCTTGAAAGCAAAGTCAGGTTAGCGTTAGGATTGGAGCGGGTCTAATTTCGGAGGGGGGGTGATGTTCCTGAGGACAGGTACCATGGCAGGAAAGGCTTTTCAGCTGGGTCGAGATGATGCTCTCACACAGACAGGATCTGGAATATACCTCCTCCTCACGGGTAGATTACACTGGGGTCTTTTCAGAAAGCATGTGATAGTATTTATTTGTTTGAATGAGCTGGGAGCAGGAAAGCTACTCATACCCTCAGAAGAACATCTGTAAATTGCCTTGCTTGCTTCTGCTTCTGGTTGTTGAGTAACAAATGCAGACTAAACAATAGTTGTGCAGTTAAAGAGCAGTAAAACAAAAAACGGCTGTGTGAATTGGCCCAATGTCTATTTTTTAACAGGTTTTCAAAGAGTCGCTGAGCCAAATGTAAGCATGACATCTGTCAGGGAGAGGGTGATATTGCAATTAATTCCCCACCCCACCCCCACCTCTGTCCTTCATCTCACAACACAGCACTCTTGGATACAGGCTTAGAGAACGAGGGTCTGTTCAAGACCTCACAGGATAAAATATGGCTAAACCTGGATTTGTACTTGGCTTTCCACAACCTAAATGCAAAATATTGCATGCCGCTTCTTGCGGGAACCTCATCAGCTTACTTAAGAGTTTTTCCCTACTAAAATGTGACTTGCATTTATTGCTTCCAATTCCTAATACTGGGTTTTTTTTTCCCCACTCAGGCCTCAATGACCCTGCTCCAAGTATAATAAAAGAATCAACTGAAAGCAATCAATGGAACCTGCTTCAGGTATTTTGTTTTCTGCACTGTACTCGGTTTTAGGGCTGTGCAGCTGTTTAGATTTGGTTCCAAAGATATACACTGATTTGGGCAGGCAAGTAAATATAGAATTCTTGGATATGTGATGGGCAGCAAATATATTACATAATAAATAAAATATAATAGCTATCTGCAGTTCTTTAAAGCAACCATATCTTTTCCTGAGATTGTGTGACTATAAAGAGTTACAGATAGTTACCTCTTTGTTCCTTCTTGTGCTCAGAGGGACATTTTTGAATTAAATTTGAATTGCTGCATAACTTCCTCTGTTTATACTTCAGAAGATTTTTTAGGAAAGTGTCAAGAATGAATCTGTCCTAAATAGAATTGTCTGGTTTATTCTATTGTTAGGGGATACAGTAATGAAGAGCATCCTATTTTTTTCGTAAGATACACAGATCAGATTTATTTTCCATAATGATTTCTATAATGTGGCAAGCCGTTTGAAATGGAGAAGTGCCTTTTTAAAACCTGTTGTGCCCTTGGCTTCCTTCACCACATCCTTTATGTCAAACTGGAGGTCTGCAGACTGGATGCAGCCCGCAATGTGATGGGATCAGGCCATGGGGCTGTCCTGGAAAATGTAAGGAGCCGGCCTGCATTGCTTCAGCTCGGTCTACCCAATGTGGCTTCGTCTCAGACTACCCAGTATGGCTTTGGCCCGGTCTATCTACTGTGAAGAGGAAACATGCCAACAGTTTGGGGAGTGGCATCAAGCTGGCCACCTCATCCAATTGGCAACACCCATCCAGTCGGCCATGCCCGCTTGCCCCCATGGTCAACCACAGCCCTGATGCGGCCCTTAGTGAAATTGAGTTTGACACCCCCAATATAGAGAAATATGCCACGCCTGATGAAGGCCATTCTAGAGTGTGATAACAGTAGAGAGGTGAAATATTGCAGTGGTGCATCTCTTTCCTGTGTTGCAGAATGAGCCAGTAGATCTGGACTTCTTGAATCCAAAGCCAGTTTCTCTTCCTTGCAACTCTGCAGTGAACCCACTTCTTTCATCTGTGTCACAGCCTGGATGTGGAGCATCAGTACCTCTTCCTTCTACCTTCACAGCCCCTCAGCCTGTTTCCAGTATCTCTGCTCCTACCTCAACCTCTTTCATCTTCTCTACCGGACCTCCACTTGGCCCTTTAAGTACCATGCCTGTAGCTTCAGGCTACTTTGGGTCAGCAATGGGAACAAATGAATTGCACAAGATAGACCCATTAAATCATCTTCTAGAGGAAAATAAAGGGTAAGGTTGTTCGTTTTTTTGTTTTTGCCTGTTCTGTCTGCTTGATTATGGCTCTTCCTCTCTTTTAAATTAGAAATGGGGAATAAGGGCATTTCCTTTAAATAATGTCTATTTTCAATATTTGGGACTATTTTACTAAATGTTTCCTTAAAATTAGCCTCTGGGCTTGGTACATAATTACAAGCACAGATAGTGCTTGACTTATAACCTCTGTTGGAACCAGAATTTTCATTGTAAGTTGGTGCAGTCATCAGTGAGCTATCACATGCCTGGACTCAATTTTGTAACCATTTTTACCATGGTTGTTAAGCAAATTACATAATGGTTAAGTGATTTTTTTTTTTAATTGGAAATGGGCTGGGATGGCCGCAAATTGTGAACATGTGACCGACCACAGGAGGCTATGACTGGTCAGAAATGTGACCTGATTATTTGAAGTTACAATGGTGCTGAATGAGAGGGACTCATAATAGGTGCTTATAGTAGTTGCAGCTGTTGCAGTGTCCCCATGATCATGTGATTGTGATCGAAGCGCTTAGAAACTGGCTTGCGGTTACAACATCACAACATTCTGTGATCATGTGAGCACCATCTGCGACCTTTACTGCCAAAAGTCATTGGGGAAGCCAGCAGGAGGTCACAAATGGTGATTGTACAACTGCGGGATGCTGAGATCACGTGGTGTTTCTAATGACAATTAATGACCGCTTTGTTTAATGTTGGAGTTTCTGGTCCCACGTACCATTGGTAAGTAAGCAGTACCTGTGAAACCCACAAACAGATGTTTATCTACAGTGGATTTCTGGGTAGCTTACATGCAACACAAAAAAAAACCATACTATGCAGTTGTGATTCTACTGCAAAAATAGAGGCATAGAAATTGACAAACAAATGATACAATGTAACGTGTGCACAACATGTCTAGATAAAAATCAACCCTTTTGCTATTTCGCAGCATGCACTTGGGTAAAATGATAATTATTTAACGACATATCAAACTAGCCCCAGTAAATTAATATTGAAACCAAATTTCAGAACAAGACAAAATCTTAATAGTGTAAGTGGGACACCACTTATAATATAATTGCCTTTATTCTAGTGCTGTGACATTTTACTCTTCCTGTTGCTGTGGTTTAGCATCTGTGCTACTGGGAAGATTGTGGGGGTCAACTCTCCATCCATCTTCCCTACCATCTAAGAATATATTTCACTGAGCACCATTGATGGACATACAATACAGCAGTCATGAACAGGGTTTTATCTTCAAAGGACCATTTTCTGTTACAGTAATTGATACTAACCATAAGCATTTCCAATATTTGTCTCTCCCCCCACCCATTAAACAATATATGGACACATGGTGACAATGTCTATATTTTAAATTTAGATTCAAGCTGCCTTGAGTCCAGTTTGATGGTCTTATTCATTAAATAAACCAGTATTACTATTCACCTGTGCATTAATTTTGTAATTATCTGGAATCCTTCTGTACACTCTTTCAGGTCTTCAGCTCCAGCAGCCATAACGGCCTCTACAGTCCCTGTTGCTACTTCTGCACTTCTGACATCTGCTACAGGATTGCCGATCACTGGTCCAGGAATCCCTCCAGTCCCATATCCAGGAAGTCCCATCTTCCAATCAGCCCTGTTCCAGCAACAAGGAAGTCCCTTGAAAGGACCTGAGATCTCCTTGGCCAATGTCCATGTTCCACTCGAATCAATTAAGCCAAGTATGGGTCACTGTTGGCCAGTATCTGTTTAATAGTGATGTAAAGGATGCATGTCTTTATTCTCAGAAAAAAATAATGTACCGCATTTCCCCCAAAATAAGACCCAGTCTTATTTTCTTTTGATCACCAAAAAAAATGGGTAGGGCTTCTTTTTGGAGAGGTCTCATTATTCATTCACCTCACAGTGGTGGCACTGACAGCCCTGCCCAGCAGGATCCCGCTGCTGACCCAATTCTTCTGCAGCCGCTTACGCACGTCACCCCCAACCATCATTTTACCGTCAGAGCCTAATGTTAGGGTTCCACACAACATCAGCAATGCAATCAGAATTCCAAAGAGACAAAGTCCAGGGTGGGGATAGGGTTGGAGCTGCCTTACTTATGAGGCCTTGCACACCCCGACACATGCATCACCTTCTGGGGCCGTTTCTTCTGTGACTGCTTGCCACCACTTGCACGTGTCGCCCCCAGCCTTCATTTTGTCTTCAGAACTTTCCGGAAAGCCCTCTGCAGCTGCAGCTGTAAAACAGGCTCCAGATCAATCTAAGCTCAATCAGAGTTAGTTCCGTTCAATCCCATCAAGCATCTGACTTTTGATCACATGATCATGGGGATGCTGCAAGTGTAAAAAAAAGTGTAAAAAGAAAAAGGTCATGTCACTTTTTTCAGTGCATTGTAATTTCAAACAATCACTAAATAAATGGTTATAAGTGGAGGATTACCTGTATAGAGGGCAGAGGGAATGGCTTTGCAGGAGAAGAAGAAAAGCTGCTATCAAGGCAACAAAAGGCAAAAAGGGGCTTAGAAAGTAACTTGAGAGTTTGTTTCAGACTAGCCCAGTGGTGGCGAACCTTTTATTTACTGAGTGTCGAAAAGTACACTCTTTGCGTGTGCCTTCCATGTGCTGCATATGCAACCGCACCATCTGTGCATGCATGCAGCTTTTGCATGTGCTCTGCATGCAGGCACTAATGCACACAAGCAATCGTGTGTGCATGCACAGGAGAGCTCCGTAGACCAGCTGGATTTCCTGCTGCAATCGTGTGCATGCACAGCGGAGGCCCGAAACTAGCTGGGTCTCTGCAATCGCATATGCGTGCATGCGCAGTTGCATGTGCATGCTCAGCTGGAGGTCAATTGGCTGACAGCTTGAATGCCCAGCAAGATGGCTCTGCGTGCCACCTGTGGCACCTGTGCCATAGGTTCGCCATCACGGGACTAGCCTCTCCCTGGTTCACATGAAGATAAAGCGGGAGAGTGGGAAGCACATTGAGATTGCAGGATTCTGTGATGATTGTTTAATAATAATAGTCCTGACCTACATAGCATTGGTTTCTTAGTCTAGTCACCCTCATGGGATCGACAGCCATGAGAGGAGTGCATGGGCTGCTGTAATCCTTACGAGATGAAGACTTTATGGAATGATATGGTGATTAGCACGTCTGCTCTTCAGGAATTGATATGCAACTGTATGAGTGTTCCTGAAGGATGAGTGATAGCATTGACATCTACCCTGTTTCTCCAAAAAGATGACCTACCTTGAAAAAAAGTTAGCCCTAATGAAGATCCTGCCCACCCTGGAGTGCAGGGGGTGGCGTGAGGCACACAGGTAAAAAATAAGCTAGGATGGGGGATGTGGTGGAGCTGCCGTACTTACCTGGCCTCGCACAATCCGACACCTGTCTCGCATTCTTCTGCGGCTGCTGCTTCTGCAGCCACTTGCCACCACTCTCACGCATCACCCAGCCTCCATTTTGCCTTCAGATGCCTTCCGGAAATTCCTCTGTAACTGATAATAGAGCTCAAGGTCGATCCAGAGCTCTGTTATTGGCTGCAGAGGGCTTTCCTGAAGGCAAAATGGAGGCCGAGGCGATGTGTGTGAGTGGCGGCAAGCAGCCACAGAAGTGGGCCAACAACAGGCTCCTCCTCGGTGGGGCTGTGGGTGCCACTGCCATGAGGTGAATCAATAATTAGAACCCTCCAAAAAAGTGGCCTACCTTTTTTTGGGGAGGGTTCAAAAGAAAATAAGACCCGGCCTTCTTTTTGGAGAAACACGGTAGTAGGGGAGGGGGAAGCTCAGATCCCTATGGAGGCCCCAGGTTTATTTTTTTAACAACCGTCTCATTAGAACTGTTACGGAACGTAAGTTTGAAAGTTAGGTTGCAACTTCTGTTATGACACAGTCCGTAGTTTTTATTCTGTCGATGGCACATTAATGCTCTTCTACCATGTAAAAACTTCCTTCGCCTTGCAGGCAGTGTTCTTCCCGTGACTGCTTATGACAAGAACGGTTTGCGTATTCTGCTGCACTTTGCGAAGGAGTGCCCTCCCGGGCGGCCTGACGTATTGGTGGTGGTGGTATCGATGTTGAATACAGCACCTCTTCCTATCAAGAATATTGTGCTACAAGCTGCGGTGCCAAAGGTGGGGGAAAGAAGATAACAGTTGGCCAAGAACCAACTGGAAGAAGAAATGTAGAATTCTTTTATTGATGTAGGCAGAAGCCAAGACTTTCCTATCAAGGAATCCCTCTGGGTTACGGGTTAAATCAAAGAGAGATACTCCTAAGGAGAAGCAGGAGTCTTTGTGTTACCATTTTGCAGGCTTCTTGTTCCCAATTACTGCCTTAGGACTTCTTTGGATAATGTTGATTTCCACTGAATTTCTGGGAATTTCCTCAGCTGATCCTAAATTAATTTTATGAAGGCAGTTACATTGGATAGCTGAGTGGTTTGAGACTGCTCTTAGAAAATACTCCCATTTTTCTAAATGCGCTTAAAATCAAATGTCTAGTACTATTTCTACAGAAGCAGGCATTGTCTTAACTTTTGTTTTTGGTGTTTTCCTTACAGTCCATGAAAGTAAAGTTGCAGCCACCTTCAGGGACAGAGTTACTTCCGTTCAATCCCATCAAGCCACCAGCTGCTATTACCCAGGTCATGTTGCTTGCAAATCCTAGAAAGGTGGGAAGACTTGTGTTCCAGAGCCTCCTTCTTTTCTTAAAGATATAGTCATTTTTCTTATACCAGGTCATGTTTTGTATGTCTCATCACTGTTTTCTGGGACTGATGTAATGGGTAGCAAACAGACTTCAATACTTTTCAAGGTTGGGATAAATAAGAAATAGAGTATGAAGTATTATTAAATTCTGCTAGGGGCTTGTTTTTCACTAAGACAACTTTGAGTAAATCTGTGAAATTAATAGGCGTACCTCAACCCTTTCAATTTTCTGTAGCATTACTGGAACAGTTAATGTCACAGTAATTACATTAGGCTGAAAGTGGGGTGTTTCGGGGGCTTTTTCATTTTTTTAAGGGGTGGGACTATAAACAGAAGGCCCCTAGAAAGTAATAGTCAATAATACATTTCCTCCAGAGAAGAGGCCAAAATCATGCTACTGGTTCCTGCTGCCCAAATGGTAGAATTTTCATCAGCACAGCTATGGACCATTTGGGGAAGGAGCAGGCAGCAAATTTAAAGATAGGGAAATTACCCCACCAAAAAATCAGTCCTTTTATCCAAGAATCAGACACAATTGAGTGGAAGAAAAAAAAAAAATCCCAGGGGACCAGGATATACCCAAGGACTCCCCACCCGACTTAAAGGCTGATGTGACATTATTATTATTGTTTATTGACAGGATTTCTATACCGCCCCTCTCCCGAAGGACTCGGGGCGGTGTACAGCCTTCTAAAACAGATCAACAAAAGTTAAAATATTAATTAAAATGAATTAAATAAGTTGGCCGAATAAAATTGGAATACCAAGATAAAAATTTAAAAATTTAAAATTCAACAATTTAAAATTTAAAACCCCTAAGGTATTAGGCCAGACCAGCTAGCTGGAAAAGATGGGTTTTTAGTGCACGCCGGAAGGCCTGGAGGTCCACCATGGTCCGAATCTCCGGGGGCAATTCGTTCCACAGGGAGGGTGCAGCCACAAAGGCTCGTACCCTCGGGGCTGTCAGGCAACATCGACCCGACAGTGGAACCCCGGGGAAGCCTGCCCTGTGGGAACGCACCGGTCGGTTGGAGGCTGATGGTGGCAACAGGCAGTCCCGTAAGTACCCGGGTCCTAAGCCATGGAGCGCTTTAAAGGTGAGTACCAACACCTTGAATCGCACCCAAAAGGCCACAGGGAGCCAGTGCAGCTCGCGCAAGAAAGGTGTAATATGGGAGCTCTTTAGAGCTCCCGTAATTACCCGCGTGGCCACATTCTGCACTAACTGCAGCCTTCGGATGCTCTTCAAGGGGAGAGATTGACATGCATCATATACTCTCATTGAAGCCCATATGTTCTTTTACTCTGTATTCTGTGGCTGGCTGCTATATTTGTTTTTCCTTCTTTGTTGCAGGAGAAAGTGAGGCTGAGGTATCGACTGACTTTCACATTGGGAGACACGCCCAGCACCGAAGTGGGGGAAGTAGACCAGTTTCCTCCAGTTGATAATTGGGGAAAGCTATGACCCAGAGCTATTTCATGGGGACTGGAATGAATGCGACATGACAAAAGCACCGGCAGTATCAGTTAGTGATATTTAGCTTTGTTTACATGTCCCGTCCACTCCACTTGTAGCCGTAGTCCAGAATGTTTTCTGCACTCTGGGACGATAGTCTGGCGCATAAAGGCCAAGCGTAAACTTGTCAGAACAGCCAGGAACAGAGACCTGGTTGGTTTCTTTACCTTGGCCAATCCCAAGTCTATCTTCCACTTCATTAAAACTTGAAATATAAATGTTCTGGAGAGTTTGATGAGCAGATATTGAATACACTGGAACATTATTTCAGTTAGACTAGAGGTCTATCAAGGGCTATGATGCCTTTGTAAATTCTTTTGGGGTAGAGTCCTAATGACCTTCCTAGACCCAGTTCTTTTTACCTCCTTGGGATCAGAACTAAGATAACCTTTAGGCTTGCTGAGCAATAAGATAACACTTCAAAGAATGGAGGTTTTTGCCATGATCAAGCACTCCATTTACAGAATGTCTGTTCCAAGAGCCAGCAGAGCCCATACAGATATTTTACACTTGCCACTTGAGAACATCAACAACACACAAGTCTCAAGTTGCCGCCTTCTAATTTTATACTTAAAAGCTGACTTGCTCGTGTGCTTTTCCCAGTAGCTGCTGAGTTTTGTATGCACACAGCTCCATGTTTTTCCTCTGCGTACACAATTGTCTCATTTTTGTGTTAAGCTACAATAAAGATCCACATATAGTTTATACACTGCTCAAGCGGAAAGCATGGAGCGATGAAAATACAAATAGTATTGAGAAGGAACGTCCATTCAGGTGCAGTTGTTAATTGGGCTCAAAGGAGGAAGTGACGGATCTGAGACTTCTCCTGAAGGCACTATTGTTAGTTAAAAGTAGGATATGTATATTAAGCTATAGGAATGTACCAGATCTGCAGACCAGGGAAAAGAGGAGCCATGGCCATGCATGTGCAGGGGTGATACACTCCAGTTTTAATTCTTTTTAGATAATAGGTGGGTAAGTGCAATTGTCTATAGGAAGAGAGATCTTTTATGTTGAGATAGGCAGGCTTTTCTAAACAGTGATAGACATGGTACGGTTCAAAAGCCATAGAGGGAAGTCACTGCTTTGAGTAATGATTTTCTCCTGTATGTAACACAGTTTTGGTTTAACTATGTGCTCGTCTGGAACAAATTGTTTTGTTCCCTAGTGAAGAGAAGGCTCTGAAAATCTACTCTCTGCTAGACTACAACTGAGGACTTTTTTGTGTGGGAGTTTAAAATTTTGCAATTAAAATTTTGGTATTAAAGAGATTGTGGGGACGATCAGACCTCCGTTACAATGGCTGTGACTTCTTCGCGTCAAGTTTCTGTAGACAAGATACAGTTAACGGTCACAACAGAAAGAACCTCATTGGCTTTTGAAGGGGTCCAATTTCAAGTCTGTAAGGCAATAGTCCCTGATTAACCAAATTTGTGATATCGGCCACATTAGCTGATGGGAGCCCAACAGTATTTTTTTGCTCTTGATCTCGTCCTAATATTATAGTCTCCTTGTTATCAGCATTTTACTTAAGCTTCTAAGTCTGCCCCAGTGCCATACTTATTTATATAGAGCAGATTTCACTGTCACTGCAAATCACTCCAATTGAGGAAACCACACACAACACACAAAGCACAAGGGCTTTCTGCCAAATTGCTTTCATGCTATCAGCAGTGCCACTCTGTCCATGCTGTATAATCCAACAGAAAGATCTCATAGTTCTCACTCTGTGGAAATGTACTACTACAAGCTTTAGAAATTATTTATGAATGTTCCTGTTCACAGGCTGAAGTTGCAGCTTTCTATCAAACACTCAAGATTGTAAATAAATCTCGGAAGCATTTGTTATTCTGCACGCTCAATAAAAATACTTTCTCTACTCTGCTTTAGCTACCTTGCAGCCAGTTCATGCTGAAATGTATTTTTGTCCTGAAAATTATTGGAATTAACAATCTGTCCTACATATTTTTTTACAGTAGCTGTGACGTAAACCGAAAGCTCTACAGCTAAATAGCAACTACTATATGTACCCAGACAAATATCTTTTGGTTTGTTTTTAAACTCTGAATAAGGAGAAATCAAGATTTATTGCAAGGAGATAATATTGCCCCTGGGTTTAAAACAAGCAAATGAAATGGTCTGTTATCAACTTGCATGAATCAAACAATTTGGGTTATTTTAATGACAAGATGGGTTTTCCATCTTACAAGATTGTAAAAGTCTCTGTTTGCAAAACCTGAGTTTCTTTTTTGAAATTTACCACAAAAAGAATTATAAAGGAAATGCAAAATATGAAATTTATTTTTATCAAAATAATAACAACCCTGGTATGTACACTAAGTTAACAAAGTAAACTTTTAAGAACTATTTTAATCTGCTGCTTTAATCATGATTCTTCCAGTGTGCCCTCTTTAATGATAGCTCTTGCTAAGTTTCGTGCCAGAGCAAGTCTTAGCATTTCCACTTTCATTATCTCTGCATCATCATCCTAGAAACAAGAAAAAAAAGGGGCAAGAATTGAATATCATAAGCTGAAATCAATTTTAGAAATATATTTTATAAGTGAGAGCATACCTACACAGTCATAGTCACATTACTTTTCATATTTAGTATGTGACTCAGTGGAGTCCCTAAAATGATAGCCCAAAGACTACTGAATTTTTCAGAGTTCTTCATGACTGGAGAAACAGTTCCATCTTAAATATTAATTTAGCATGATGTAATACATATTCAGGATGGAATTAAAAAGTATTAATTTAGAATGAAGCTGCTTGCTCAGTTTTGGAAAAAGAACTTAAAATTTATTTATTCAGAATATATCCAAAATATCACAAGCCACTTCCAGAAATGCATTAAACGTATCTGGATTGGTCCTTCTCAGTCCACTCAACTGTGGAATATTCTGCATATCTCTAGTAGACATCAGTAAATTCTCTGCCATTCCCAGAGAGCATTTGCAGCTATTTTTATTGCTTGGTCAAAACAAGGAAAAGCAGACATTCCCTTCCCATTAGCATCCTGAAATGTAGACAAGCAGTGCTGGGAGGGGCTTTTGGTAACACTTTCATACCATTAGAAACAATTATCTTATGCTCCTTTCCACAGGTTTCAGGGAGTCAGTGGACGGAAAAGCAGGCAATAGAAGCAATGAGAAGGATTGTCCCCTTGTTTCAAAGGACTAATTTTCTGTCTGATACACCACTAATTCTTATGGGTAATCTATTGTTTAAACACAGAACACATACACCTTTTCCCAGTTTCAGCTTTCACTAAAATGCACATTTGTAACAAAGCAATTTTATCAAGTTAACAAGATCAAAGAGATTACAATTAACTTCAGTGTATCCTTACGAGTATGCACAAACATACATAAGGGAAATGTACAAAGAGATTAAAACACATAATTGAGTTAGTGTTGCAGGATCCAATCTGGGTCAGTCACTGGTAGAGGTTTTGTCTTACGAGCTTTCGGACTCATGCTTGAATCCATCCTCGGAGAACTTCTCTGTATGCTCTGCACTGTTCTGTGTATGGTATTTATATGGTGGCTGTTGTGTGTATTTTAGATGTAAATTGGGTTGTTGATGACTCGGTATTAAAGACATTAGCTGTTATTTCTGTGTGCTGCCTAAGTACTTGATAAGTTGGGGGTAAATCAGCACTCCTGTTGATGGGTGTGTTACCATATAAATATAATACACAAAGCATAGAGAAAAGCTCCCTGAGAATGAGCATGAGTCCAAAAGTTTGGAAGACAAAACCTGATCCCTGTGACCGACCCAGATTGGATCCTGCAACATTATCCAGGGACATATATATTTGCCTTCATTGTTAATGTTCTCTCCCAATGCACTGATCTCAACAAAAATAATAACTTCTCTAAATTATAGTGGGGCTAAATAGTGCTCTGTCCTCACATCCTGAAACTAATGTGTCAGGCCCTTAAAATAGTGTACTTAGATGAGATTACCTGGAGCTTTTCTTTTTTTGGCTCTGCTGCCATCACATCTTCTAAGCATTTCATCAATTCATATGTCTGATCAGCAGAAAATATCACCTGTAGAAAATTGATTGTAAACTTCACTTAATGGCAATTTCTCCCCCTCCCCCAATTTACTTTTGGAGGTGGAATTTTAAATTTGATGCTCTGGCACAGGGGTGTCAAACTCAAGGCCAGATCTGGCTCGCAGGGATTTGGCCTGCGGGGCCACTATGGAAACAGCGACAGATTGGCCCGTGGTGCCTCTGCCAGCAAAAATGGAGATCAGGAGCCCATTTTTGCTGGCAGAGTGCCCAAGCCACCAAAGGTGCCCCCAACACAAGTGACATCAAGCTGGCCATGCCCCCCCCCCCCGAGGTCAAACACAACCCTGATGCGGCCTCAACAAAATCAAGTTTGACACCCCTGCTCTGGCAGATTTGAACCCTAAGCATGTATGGTTATCCGATTAACAGCTAGACAGAATCCTGAAACTGAGCAATCTTTTTCATCTTTTTTGATCTATGTTTAAGAAAAATTCAATGTAGCATGTATGAACTCAAGGATTGTTTACTTTTGTGGCAGCTGTAAATATTACAAGGCAGAACCAGGTTGAGATCACTACTTACGTTATTCATCTACTTTTGAAAAAGATTCCATTAAACAATGTTGCTGGAAAACACTCAACCGAGAAACTGACATATACAAATTAAACTTCTTTTTTTTGTAAAAAAATTATTAAATTTTCAACAACAAACTATACAAACATCAAACAATATATCTTTTTTTGAGCAGCAAGATCCCGAATTATCACTTCTCCATACAGAAATAAGCTTAATCACATATTCATCTATTGTGTTCTATTC
>JAEANM010005061.1:6686-20047 GCA_017656035.1 Myanophis thanlyinensis
CACAAGTGATGTTGAGCTGGCCACGCCCACCCCCGCCCCCCCCCCCCCCGCCCCCCCCCCCCCCCGCCCCGCGCGCCCCCACCCACCCCCCACCCGCTTTCAGAGGCTCGTCCGTCCGCTCGTCGTCCCCCCCCCACCCCCTCCGCGCGCTTAGCTTAGCCAGCCCCAGAGGGTCACGCCGGGCGAAGGGAAGAAATTAACACGCCCGGCTCGGAATCAATGGGGACAATTAAAGCGATCGCCGCGCGTCGTCTTCTCGCCCCCGCGCCTCTCCGCCACCGACGCCGGCAGCCCCCTGCCTGAGACTCGCTCTCTCGGCGAAGAGCGCGGAGTGTTTCTCCTCCCCCACCCGATACCCCAATTCTCCTCAACATTTCCTTCCTCGCCGCCCCCGCCCCCCCGCCGCGCGCCCCTTTCCTCCACGCCGGCCGACGACCCTGAGAAGTTTTCGAGCGAGGCGAAGAAAGTCTCTCCTCCCCCCCCCCTTCAAGTCCGTAGCCCGCCCCAAATGCCGGAGGAGGAATTCGAGCACTTCAGGAAGCCGAGCCGGCGGGACTGCGCCGGGTTTCCTAGACGCCTTTCTTTGACCAGCGAGGACTGCGAAAGCTAGGAAGAAGGGAGGGCGCGTGAAGGCAGCTGAGGGGGGGTGGGGGTGAGAGAATCTCTTCGGGAGAGGTTGCTGACAGCTGTTTGAAGGATCGACTGGCAATTATTGTTGTTGTTGTTTTATTTTGCAATCCTCCCTTTCCACCCCTTCTCCGGCAAACTCCCCCCTCCTCTTTTCCGCGGAAAGGAAGGATATTTTTTTGTGGGGGGGGGACACCAGACGTCGGACCTGCTGTGAGCTGAACTGGGCAAGGTAAGACGATCGCACGCGCCGATTCCTCAGAAGTAGTAGTAGTAAGTAGGAGAGGAGTGGGAGGAGAGGGCGCGCGAGGGGTGGGTGGGTGGGTGTTGTTTCCACGAGGCCAGGGCAACTTTCGTTCTCTTTTCCCCCCGTCCGGCTTGTGAGTTTCTCTCCTCCCCCCCTCAAAAAAAAAAATGTCACCCCAAAGCCTAAGGTAAGAACTTTGTTTCTTTTCCTTCGCCGCTGCCCCCCCCCCCGCCCCTCCACAAAGGGTCGATCCCGCAGCCTGTTGTCATCTGTCTCTGGGGCCAAAAAGGCTTCGAAGGGAAGAGAAGACGGAGGGAGAAGTGTGGGGCGGGGAAGTAGGGGGGGGGAGGAATCTCGGTTCTTGCTTAAGGAAGCCCACGCGGGAAATTAGGGAGCAGGTAATTCCCCTACGTGGGTCCCGAATTCCTCGAGCAACCGGGAAACGCGACCGTAACTATATTGCAGGTGGTAGCCAAAGCGGTTGGTTGCAGCGATTCGGTTGGCGAGAAGTTAAGAATTAAAGGGCGAGCGCGGTTCTTGGAGCGTTTTTTTTTTCCCTCAGGCTTTGTTTTTGCTTCTGATCTAAACGCGTTTTGGGGAGAAAGTTTGGCAGTTCTGATTGATTTATTCCACTGGGCAGATCTTTTTGAAATAAAGAACTTGAATTAAGTATAGGTATGCCATGCATGAATGAAGGAAAGAAAGAGAAAGAAGAAAAGAAAGAAAGAAAGAAAGAAAGCCATCTACCTAGTAGGGGAAAGGCAGAGAAAGTGAACTGTAGAGACTGAAGCAGTTTTACTTTTTCTACCAAAAAGGCGCACCAACCCACAGACCCTGATCTTGAACTTTAGGCATTGGTTGTTGGATTCAGGAATGCTTCAGGAATAGTTGAGTTGAAGAAGTCTAGATGAAAAATGAATTATTCAAGGTGTGGGATTAGAAGGCTTTTCTTCTTTGCTTTGAATGTGCCCTCTTCTACTTCGTCTAGATTTATCTTGATTAATAGAACTTCTGAACCGTGAATGAAAATTTGAAAAGTGGCACATCTGAAAAGTGCGATTGGGTGGACAAAATTCATAGGGTGTCCTTAAGGGAAAAGATAAGTGTTCGAAAGGCAGCATGTCTTCTACCCATTCTCAATACCTCCCTGCTCAGTTCTTCAGGAAGAGGCCCAGATAAATCTGGATTGGCCTTCTGCATCAAGTCGTTTCCTATATGTGTGCAAGTATTCCTGTATCCACAAGCCATTTCTCTGAACCGCAAGGAAGCGGTTTTGAAGCACACTGGTTTGTTCTTTGGGCATTCTCACCTAAAGAACTGGTTTTTATTTTATTTTTACTTTTGCTTTATTTTGGTGTATTGATTGCCTCCCTGATGATCCAGCCAAAGTCACAAGGGTACAAGATGAGGTTAGTGGGGTTTCTTCTGGAGGGAGGTGGAAGTAATTTTGTTCTGGAAGCTGAAAGCTCAACTTTTCTGTGTGCAGTGAAGGCGCTGGGCCAAATGCATAAAGCCCCATGTGTAAAATTCCACATGTAAGATTCCAAGGCTTAATTCTTCTCCTGAAATTGACTTTGAAGTGGGTTTTCACCCCTGGCAGGCCCCTCTTTTGGGGCATGCATTAAACATTAAAAATTGGTGGCACCCTTGTTGGTTTAAGTGCCTGCTGCTTAACAAAACATACAAGAGGCACTTTCTTAGTGCTCCATTGCCTTGTGCCCTGGGCTTTTGTGCCTCTTGAAGTTTTGTGAAAAGTTAATGATCTAAAACTGCTTCTGAGTGATTACCTGAACTCTTGGTGAAAAATGCTTTCGGGCTAGGAACATATTGCCCTGCAATTTTTGATTTTAACCTCAGGTGAGCCAGAATAATGTAGCTTTATCCACTAGGTTCATTTAATTACTGAATTGGAGCTAGGATTCTTTCAGAGGAAATTTAATTTAGGATTTTAGTAGCTGAGATGACAAACAAACAGGGATTCTTAAGACGTAACATTCAAAATCAAGAATTGCTATAAATCTAAACATGCGTTTACATTTTGGTATGCACAATCTCTTCTACAATTTTCTATAAGCTTATATTGGTTTTGGGTTTTGGTGGCGTTTTGTTTTGTTGTTGATAGTGATGGTAGTTTTGTTCTGTTTTTGCAATTTTACCATGGGGTTTTGTCTGAAATCCGACATGGAAAATCTGTGATACTAAGGAATCTTCAATGAACATGTTGACATACTTAGCTGAAATCTCAGATGAGGCCTCTAGATAGGCAAATTGTGAGGTTGCATTATAATATTTAGGCTGTTATAATAGTGTATTATGGTGTATTATTTCTAATGTAACCTGCAGCAATCACATTAAGTTTGCAATTTTTTTTTCATCTGAATCAATTTAGGGGCATATGCCAAAAGCAGCTACATTCTGTACCAATGTTTACATTTCGCTGTATTTATTTTCTTTGGTGTGGTATAAAAGGGGCCCTGTTATTAGGCAATTCTTGCAATTTTATCCCTTGACCACGCATTAAATAAATCTTAAAGAACAATTACTTCTAAACCTAGTCTTTTTCCAATCAGTGAAATTTTTGTATTGGAAAAGGTATATTAAATATGAACTGTTAAGAGGCAACTTACAGATATGCTAGCTAATTTTGCATTTGTTCGCCAATAACCAAACCTAACATTTTGTAAAAAGTCAGGACTAGTCATATGACTTTTCATTAAAGACCTCCTAGGATTTTTCCACTGCATTTTGATTATAGACAAATATATTGCAAGAAGTATATTTGTGACAGAGTAATTGTTCTTTTAATTACTGGGGCCTATTTAATTGTTTTTGTGAAGTCCACTGAAGAACACTTCATTATAAAAAACACTTAAGCTCTTTTCTGTTTGTTTATTTGAATAATTATGATTTATTGTCAAACTAGCTAAATGAGACCAAAGTAACAACAATGTCTTGTTTTCTAGATCTTGGATGAGCATTACAATGTGAAATTCTGTATTGATGCCAGCCAGCCAGATGTAGGAAATTGGCTAAAGTATATCAAATTTGCTGGATGCTACTATCAGCCTAATCTTGTTGCATGTCAAATAAGTGATCAGGTATGTAGTGAACATTTTCTGAACTTATTTTTAGCAGCTTTCCATGGGAGAAAACAAAATAGCAGCCATCCTCAAGTTGTCGATATGTGCTAGTGTAATTATTGAATAGAGGTATGAGGGAGATGAAACAGTTTAAAAGCAAAAAATAGGTTTATAAAAACAATGCTACCCAAGTTAATACATTTGGCTACATTTATTTTAAGAATGAAACATGGGATGTGTATTATTTATACATATGTGAAGTTATCTGCTTTTTGGTGCCTTTAATATTGGCAAATTAATATGTGGTTAACCGGAATATTTAATTCTTAGTTTTAAATTTTAGAAATATTTGGCACACATCTCTGAAATGATAAGCTTTTTTTTTTTTAAAAGAACAACTTTACCAATATAATTTATGTTGCCTATCAGTTCTGAGGCATTTTTATTTTAGAGACATGGATAATTTTTCTCTCCATTATTAAAAAAAATGGTTTCACTTTTTTCCTGATAACTTAGGCTTGTCAAGCATGATAGGAACTAAAATATAATTTTACATTTGTTCTTTTTAAATTCTAAGAGAGAGAAATTCCTGAGTAGTTTTGTTTTGGAATGGAATACTATTTGTCTTTGTGTCTTTTCTTCAAATACCTAATTTAAACAGTGAATACAAAGTAATTTATAATTTTGCCCTTTTAAAAATTAATAGGATGAAATATTTGAGATTGACTGATTTTTCTTTAAAATTGTATTGGTATTTTTCATATTAGTAAACTATCATTTCTTATAGTAGAAAACAACCTGATCCAGTTTTATATTAAAAAAATGAATCTATAGTCCTTACTATGCATTTCTTAGTACGTGCCTACATACATAATTACCTGCGAGGCAGTATCAGTGAATTCGGTGGAACACGTAGATATAGAATTGCTCTGTAAATCAGGTGTAGTTTTCATACTTGTGATTTTATTTAATTACCTTTATATAACACAGTAAATAAAACCACAAGTAGGTTCAAATCTTCAATAGACAACAGTTCTTGCCAATCAGATCCTTACTATAGTCAGTTTGCTCTTATGTTCTCTACTGTTTACAGCATCCCACAAATTCACAGGGCAAAATAACATATGCATTCTTTTAATTTGTGGCCATCTATCTTTTTAAGCA
Organism: Myanophis thanlyinensis; assembly: GCA_017656035.1. NCBI lineage: Eukaryota > Metazoa > Chordata > Lepidosauria > Squamata > Homalopsidae > Myanophis > Myanophis thanlyinensis. The sequence goes on from JAEANM010005061.1 coordinate 11,805, forward strand.
TGACCTCTTAAGCTCCCACCCCCCACTAAATATGTAGTGGAAGGTTGAACAAACAGAAAAACTGGGCCCTCCCTATCAGTTTTCTTGCCGACCACATGGTTCAAGTAAAGAAGCAATAAAAGGCCATTAGCAAATGAAATATACATTCAGAATGTTGCTGTCTGGTTGGCAAAGAAAAATGATCTAGCCTGAGATTGCGCAGGCAATGGCAGAAAGGAAACGGCAGTTTTGTGCTCCATTTATTTTTACCTATAGTAAAGGTTTAGCTTGGGGGGGGGGGGAGAAATGAAGGAAAATATAATAAATAAATCCAAATGGATTTAAGAGGTGGGAGGAGGGGGAGAATGGCTGGCTTAAGGCCTGCATTTTGATCATATACTAAAAATAACAAAACATATGGCAGACTGAAGAAGAAACACATCTAGAATATGGAACAGTCGCTCTAACAGCTTCGCCGGGTTGGAAGTGGACACCATGGAACTCATTATTTTTTGATGTTTACATTTTTCACATTTGGTAATGGCATCTGTACTCTTGCAACAAGTCTTTTTTTTTTTTAAATCAAGTTTATTTTATTTTGTGCCACTTGTAGTTCGTATTTAGATAACTAATCTTTCTTCAAACCTGTAAATAAATAGCTACTTGTTCTTTAGGTAGCATGCAGTGATAAAAGGAGGGGGGGGGGAAATGACATGACCCACAAATCGCATCCAGTTAACAATTAGACATACATTTAGTATGAGATGCAATGTATTTCAACATATTCATATATTAAACAGTTTGGAGGATCCTTTTTTCAGGTTTAGACTAAATGATTGTCTATGGAATGAGCTTCTGCTTCTGTTAAGAAATGTCGAGAGTCAGGCAGCATACAGGGTTAATATATTTTTATTACTATGTTCCAACTCAAATATGGATGGGAATTTAGTAAACTATAATGAAACATGCTGTGAATTTGATTTTATACAATGAAATGTCTGCTAAAACAGCTGAGGGTACTGTTTACCATGTTGTCACTATCCCCATTCATCCATAAGGAAGAACGGCTGCCAAATGGTGAATTAGCTCTCCTGATCACTTAATAATATATCTCAAGAAATGGGGGCATTCATTAACTGCTGAGACCAAGTAGGGATACATGATTAGCGGTAACTGTGTTAATGTCTGATTAGCTCAAAGTAACCTATAAAATTAGTAGGGAAACACTCTTTACCAGGAATGAAAAGGAGTTATTTATCAGGCCTAATCAATAGTATGAATACTATTTTATTGGGCTGAAAGTTGGACAGACCGCATGGCAAATGTGACTTGTAAGGTGTTGGTGACATGACTTTCAAAATGTGTCTCAAAATCTAGCCGAAAGAAAAGGAAGGAAGGAAAGGAAAATGTTGTGTTCTGTTTGTGCTTAAACATTACTTTTGGACTTTATTTGTCAAAGTTCTTTGCCACTCTTAGTCTAAGGTCATATTTCATTACTTTGGATCAACTTTACAAAAGAACAGGGTTCTTTCTTATAACTATATAAATAAACTGTACCAAGATGAACAACTTCAGAATAATGTGATGCAGTCAAAATATGTATACTGAAAACAACTCATATTTCATTTGATTGGAAGTAGAGCAGGACTTTTAAGACTGAATGGGGGAGATTCGTTCTCCTTTTGCAGTAAAGTTGATCTAGAATTTCCCAGGTCTGTCCTATTATCTCCTGTCATGTCTAATAACTTTTAAAAGAATGTAATTCAAGATGCTAACAAATAATGAATTCCAAACCCCATGCAACTGGTTATTGCTGTTTTTCTCTGCATAAAACCCCTGATAGGACATCAGAAATTCTAATGATGAACTTTAAAGGGGTTTTATCAGTTACATTTATGTTTTCCAATCTGAAATCAGTTTGGAATTGTTAGGCAGTTCAGCAATTTGGTAGAATTTTTCTTTTTCTTTTACTGGATGCCTGAAGAAATTTGGCCCATTTGGTTTCATACCAAGATTTAAGCTGTTCCTTTCTTTTGAAGGTCCTATTGCTACTAATAGTTTGTAACAAATTAGTATCTAATGCAGGAGTATATTCTTCACATAGTTATAAATCGGTGAGATAATGCAAATGTTTGTGTGGGTGTGTGTTGCATGTTTTAAAAAATATGCATGTTTTAAAAACTAATTGAAGGCAGTTATATTATTAGCTAAATTTTGATATTTGGGAAATTATAATATTGAGAACCTGGTTTTGTCTGGCATAGTGAGTGTTCAAATATATTGCATTTAAATGTAAGGTATCTGCTTTTCCAATGTTAGAAAAACATGATTATTGAAGTTTACAGGTTTTTATAAGGACATTCAATAATCACCGTGCATTCATTTATTTATTAAATGAAAACTGTTGCCATCCAGCAACTGTTATTAAAACAAAACTGTTGCCATCCAGCACATGAAACAAATATAATGTGTTATATATAGTTGATGTGACAAACACAAAAGTGCAGATTCAAAAGAACTGATGCTAAGTGAAAAATTGTTTATTGATAAGAAATTTCTGGTACATCTTGAATATATGCAAGCTTAATCAGCCTCAGACTGGAGAAAATCCACTGAATTCCAGAACTGTGCAATTGTAAATGTGCTTACTAGGGAATAATTGTTACTGAATGCAGCAGAAAGAACATACTTCTCAGTAAATTTTTAGATGCCATGTAAATGTAACAATGATGGCAACCTCTTTTAAAAAGATAGTATGTTTCATCAACGTAATCAACAGTTGATTAGTTTTTGAAATAGTCAAAGGACTATTATGTTTTACATATTAAAAGCATATGCATTATATGTATGTACTTAGGGCTGCATTTTGTAGCAAAACAGAGGGTGCATCTTTAGTGCTTATGCTAGAATTAGATTACCTTAGGAACTTGTGTCTGATTTGCATTACAAAAGTCATGTTTTACTATATCTTACTATACTCTGGAAATGAACACAATAATAATTATACATTTACTCAAACATAGCATCTACTATAAATAAAAAAAAATTCAAACAAACTTTCCTAGACCTTTTAAAATATATATTCATCAAAAATTTTAAAATGTTTTAAAAGTTTACAGTTTTTTACAAATATACAAGCTCAGCAACAGAGCCTATCTGTTTAACTAATTATTTTCATGTTACTGAAGATACACTGAAGTTTAACTTAGTGAAATTATATTGATATCTATTTCCTTTAATGCTCAGGTCTGTCAAACATTTTTTATATCCAATCTTTTTCAGCGAAGTCCATTAAAAAAAGGAAACTTTCATCCAAAACTTTTAAAAAATTATTTACCCAGGTACTAGTGTTTTTGTTGTTGTTATTTAAACCTATTTATTTCAGTTCATTTAATAACTGCTAGCATTGATTTAGGACCTGACCATTCTGCAGTTCTCAAACTGTTTTAACTGTTCTTGTCTTATATCTTCTATCCTCTGAACAAGAACCGGATGAGGAAATCAAACATGATCTTCCACTTCCTTTTTACTTCCCAGGAGAGGTGCTATAAGGACCTAGAGAGGGAAGGTGAGCCACAGGATTTACCTTGTCAAAAAAATTCTGTTAACTCTGGGACTGACCCTAGAAAATATAACCCTACATTGGAGTGTTCGTTCCCTTAAATTATTTGGCAGAAATACTGTTTTCTTTGTGTAAAGAAACAGAGTTACAAATGTTCATTGTTTACCAAGCCAAACATTGGCTTGGAAAAAGAGTAGGTGACACAAGAATTTAAAGCTTGAATTGGCTACCAAGTTAGTTCTTCCCTGGTTCTTTGAAGTATGCACATATACAGCAGTCTTTTCTTAATTACCAACAATGATTCTGTACTCATGGAGAGCCAAAGCAAGCTTTCTAGAAATCTTGCAGAGCTGAAGGATACCAGATGTCAACCAGTTCTAGAGGCCATAGCCAACTACAAGACAAACTGCCTTTTTTTTCTTGTATTGGTCAATTTTTATGGCCCTCAAAAGTAGAGTACTGAAAATCCCACCCATTACTGACTGAAACATGCATGCAGTTGATACAAGTGAAAGCAAAACTTCATACTTCAGTGAATGGCTAGATTATCGTGTGCCCTCCAAATCTTTTAGACTTTAGTAATCATAATCCTTGACAACATTGTCCAGAATTTTATATTAAGGCATATAGAGAAAACGATATAATTTACTCCTGCTTTATAGAGGTATTTGAGGATAAGTTCACAAGTCTTGTATTGGCTATTTTTAGGAAGCACTCCGTTCCTGAAATGGAATTCCCCCCCCCAAAAAAAAATTATGTAATTGCAAATCCTACTAATACACGTTAAGAATATTTGGAGAGCTAAGCTTCAATCAGCGTAGCCATATAGGCTTCATACTGATATAAGCATTAAGAAATGTGTTGATGGGAGGTTATCTAAAAATCTTGTAAACATTTAGGATTTAATAGAGATTAAAAACACCTGAAGTGGAACTGGCAAAGTGTAATTCACTTACTGGTTTCTGGCAAACGCTTGCCTTTTCTTTTTGAAAACATGATTAAATTCACTTTGAATTCTACCCAAGGTTGCATTGTGTCACTAAAGTCTTCCAAGAAAATCTAATTGATAAGGACTCCCTTTCTTAAACACTCCCTTTTTCTTGAGGGAAAGTTTGCTTACTGAACTTTATCATACTATATAAAGATGGATATCTGTGTCACAAATAGCAAAATAGCACAATTACTATTCACTGTATTGTTTCTCAAAAATTTAGCAAGTGACTTACATCAAGTTCTAACACATGTGGGGGAACTCCAGGTTGTGAATAGGTAAATTTAGAGGAAAGAGATGGAGAAGAATTAGAAAGTAATCCTTCTATGATGACTTAAAAATGTGAATCTGTGCCCTCCTGCTCGCACACAAAGGCGAGCAAAGCTAATCTGTGAATACACATATAAAATAGCCGTCTTCAATCTGATCATCTTCCATATGTAGATCTTAATTTCCAGAATTTTCACCAATGAACATGCTGGCTAGGGAGTTGAAGTCTGCACTTCCAAAGGAATGGAATGGATGTACACATGTGGATTTAGAAGTTTGTTGTCCATTTAAGTGTGCATTGGAGTGTAGTCTTAGCCACTACAATTATATTTAGTAAGTAGCAAAGTAGGAGACCAAAGGATTGTATCATAGAACTGTTTAACAAAGAACAAATAAATACTTCCAAATATAAATTTTTCCAACACAATTAACAATTAAAGCCTTTATGATACAATAAATGCTGCCTTTCACATGGGATATCTTTGTTTAGAGTCTCTGCAAAGTTTGTTTGTGCAACTCTTTCTTAGTACAGCAATTATTCAGGATTGTTGTGAAGATTAATTGGCTATGAATGTGTGGAATATAAATATTAAAAACTGAAAAGAGGAAATCATTAAAAGAAAAGTTATAACAAGCTCATGAATCATATCTAGAAGTGCAATCAGAACAAAGAAATAGAAAATCATACGTTGCATTGTTTTAATTATATTAAGTAATATCTGGCAGTCCCAACTCTACCTGTGATTGGTCACTCCTGAACCCCTAGATTCTACAGACTTTAAGTAAACTGTCAGTGGTTTTAAACTTTAGCTCCTGTCAACTATATTGGACAGGTTTGGTGGTAGGTCATTGTGGAAATGGGGTATAAAACACTAAGTTGCTTATCTCTGAAGAGAAGACCTCTTTTCCATTTCTTTCCTTTTATTATGTCTCAATCAAATAAAAGCATATCATTGACTAATACATTTATTTCTCTAAATCCCCCAAAAGAGGATATCTATTTTTGAAAAATATATGGTGGTGTTCTTGTTCACTTGCCTTGCAGTGTTATCAATATCCACTGAAGAATTATAAAATTCTCAGGTTTTTTTAAAGAAACATTTACTTTGTTCAGCTGTTATGGTGGCAATTCTCATCTGATTTTCAACTTGTAGTATTTTATAATTTAAATATTTTATCTTGCTGTTTTGATTATGCTGAATTTTTAAAGCATGCTAAACTGTTTTTCAAAGGACTTAACCATGTTGGGAAAAGGTGTGGTTTAGAAACTGTTAATGGTTGTAGATATGTATCTGGCCAAATGTTTACCTGTGCACAGGGCATTCAAGGCAGATTAGATGGCAGCTATTGGGGCCAATTTGATGCATAAATATGCCAATGTCATATTGTAACTAAGAGGAAAGTTTTCTCTTCCTCCTATACAATTTCTAGACAATGAGCTACAGTGCAGATACAATCCAGTTTGATCATGCTCAGAAAAGTGATAGCAGCAAAATTTTACTTTTTGAGACTATGGTGAGTACATGTAGGAATTCATTGACTTAGAAATGTGTTCCTTCTCATATTTATGTCATGTACATGAGTGAAACTACAGAACCCATTGGTTTGCTAGATAGTTCAACATTCATTTTATAATGCCAGCCAGCCTAATCCCTCTAGAGATTCATAAGCAAGGAAGGAAGTAACCAAAGCACAAACATAAGCAAAGATCTGATTCACACATTGCATTTAATTATATTTTGATGAAACATCCTCAATAGCTGGGCTTACCCAGTGTGTACTCAGTATATAAACCATGGTTTGCAGATCACACTATAGAACTTGACATTCCAAAATAAAACATGCTACAGGTAATTCTCAGCTTAGAGCAGTTCATTTTAGTGATTGTCCAATCTTACAGTGGCACTGAAAAAAGTGCCATGATGACGTTTTTTTCACACTTAAGTCTTTTGCAACTTCCCCATGGTCACATGAACAAAATTTGGATGCTTGGCAACTAGTCCATGTTTCTGATGGTTACAGTGTCACAGGGTCATCTTTTGCAAGCTTCTGACAAGCAAAGTTAATGGGGGAAGCTAGAGACACTTAATAACCATGTTCCTAACTTAACAACTGCTATGATTCACTTAACAAACATGTCAAGAAAGGTCGTAAAAGGAAGCAAATGTTACTTAACAAATGTCTCACTTAGCAACAGAAATTTTGGGCTCAGTTGTGGTTGTAAGTTGCAGATTACCTGTGTATCATGTCTTGATGAGTAATGGTATTTCTAGTTGGAGAAAATATAGAAATGGAACTTTATAACTTAGGGCATCAATTAAGATCCAGTGGAGGCTTCCAATCAATTGTTTGCAAATAAGGGATGGGTTTTGGGATATAATTCTTCTGGTTTTTCTTGTATTGCTTTGCTTCAGCTCTAAATGCTGTTTTGAACATGAGATTTGAAAGATGTTAGCATCCCATGTTGTACATGCAGTCCACATAGCTTGGCATTCAGAATGCCCTACTGGTGGGAAAAAACATTATGTATTCTTTGGATTTCATAAAATATCTTTGGAAAATCGGTATCATTCTTCTGGGAACAGAAGAAGCTTAAATACCTTGCGCTAGCAAAGGAGAAGGTATGCTACGCTCCACCCCGCAAAAAACCACCAATTCTTCAGCACTGGGACAGTGTCCTTTTGCATGTGAGAGCATAAAGTAATTTAGGAGCTGTAAGGTTGATACAGTGGTGGCAAAATTATATAAAGGCCAATTTGCTCTCGAACACGTATGATAAAGGGAATTCAAAACTGCACTCTGAGGTTTTTAAATATTGATTTCCCCTTAACAACATACAGGGGGAAGATTTCCATAATTAAAAAAAATGAAAATCAGCATGAATGATATGAATTCATACTTGGTTTGCCCACTGCTTTTTTCCTTGTGCGATTTGCCCCAGCAACATTCATGTCTCAGAACACAACAGAATAGAACAGAACAACAGAGTTGGCAGAGACCTGGGTGGTATTTAGTGCAACCTCTAGAGCACAAGCAAGAGACCCTATACCATTCTGGACAAGTGGCTGTCCAATGTCTTCTTAAAAACTTTTAGTGATGGAGGAACCACAACTTTTGAAGGAAAGTGGTTCCACTAGTTAATTGTTCTCACTATCAGGAAATTTCTACTTAGTCCTATGTTGATTCTCTCCTTGATTCCTTTCCATCCATTGCTTTTTGTCCTGCCTTCTGGTGCTTTGGAAAATAGGTCGTACCCCTCTTCTTTGTGGCAGCCCTTCAAATATTGAAACACTGCTATCATGTCACCCCAGTCCTTCTTTTCACTAGACTAGACATACCAACTTCATATGTTTTAGTCTCCCGTCCCCTAATCATCTTTGTTGTTCATCTGTGCACTCTTTCCAGCATCTCAACATCTTCATTCATTCATTCATTCATTCA
>JAEANM010005062.1:0-20046 GCA_017656035.1 Myanophis thanlyinensis
AAGGAAGGAAGGAAGGAAGGAAGGAAGGGCATTTTTGAGACTTAAAAAGAAAGACTTAGCTCACTTTTGTATTTGACCAAATAAGTGGATTGTTCAATGTCATCCTTAAAAAATCATCCACTTCTAGGATGAAATCACTAAATAAACATGAAGATTACAATTCTTGTTATTTCTTTGCCTTACTACATAGAACCCCATAGACTGGATTTAGATGTAGAAAAAGGCAGTTCTATTTAAGTGACATGTTTCTTCCTAATTAAAAGGAGATTCTCCTCTCCTTTATCTCTAATATTAAATATTAGTATTTAATGCAAATATTAATTAGTCTAAATCTGATAGATCATACTAATCCACAACCAGGATAAAGGATTTATAGACATCTACTGCAGGACTGCTGGATATTGTAATTTGGAAATAATGGGAAAAAAACCAAAAGCTTCCCATTATTGAACCCATATAGATCCTCACATTACTTAGTTAAATTCTGTTCTGATTCTTGTACATATTATGATGGTGCCTTTGGCTGAGTAAGAAACCTGAATAATGTCTTCACCCTATAATTTTCATCCCAAAAATTGATTTTAGTTTTTATAATTATGCAAATCTATATTTGCAGCTAGATGGATCATGAGGTTTTTTTTTTTTATCATGTCCACACTTTTTATGGATAACAATATGATATAATATGAAAAAATTGAAAAATATTATCAACTTTAAATTATTCACTTGTGGGAGTATAGAAACTACATTACAATTATTAACATTATTTGATTTTTCTGAGGGACAAATACAAAAAGAGAGAATTTTCCATTATTATATTGTATATGATGGAAAGCAATACGTTTGCAATGTTGTTTAATTAAATATATGCATGAATGTGTGTGTGTGTGTGTGCGTGTTTGTAGATTTTCACAGATACAGGTATGTAGGTCTAGGTGTGTTCGGGTCATTTCCCATGTAAGATTGATAGTATCTTGGTGATGTTTCGGTGAGGTCCCACTTGCCATCCTCAGGCTGGTGTTTTCTGCTTCATGCTAATGCAAGCAAAGTGTGATCAGAGTTGCCGTCTCTCTATAACACAAGACCCAGGATAGCACAACAATAGAACTTGCAAAGTCATCACACAACCCATTACCCAGGCCGTTACAACACAGGAGGCTGACATACACACAGCCAATACCTCAGCCACACATGATCTTATGAAAAAGCCAATCAATCTGCTAACATCAACTCAATCAACCAATCAAGAAATAACAACACAGCCAACCAGCCCAGCATACCAAACCCCCCTACCAGTATTTATATAGAGACGACAACTCCGATCATGCTGAAAACACTAGCCTGAGGATGGCAAGTAATATAATATATAAAACATATATATATATTTAACATATATATATTTAAAAGAAGGAGATGACACGCTGTCATGGACCATGATTTATTATAGCTAATGTTTCAGAGACACACTCGTCCCCTTCATCAGCAAATTGAATGAAGTTCATTATTTGTCAGTTGGTGGTGTCTTTTGCTGCTTGCCTAGCATCGTGCGTGTGGATTAGCTGCCTATCTGGCTGTATTTTGCATGGTGTGATTAGTTGTTCAATGGTTCACCTTTGTGCAGGCTTGATGCTTTCCATGTCATGTTTTGTTTGTATACAAGTCCTTCCTTTCAGTCTTGTGTGTAGCAGGTTGTAAATTGGATTCAAGTCGGTGCAGCAATTGATAGTTTCTATAGACGCTCAACTTTCAAGCATCTCCCTAACTGTTTTATCATCAGAACAGCCTAATATTTTGGAATCCAAAAGTATGCCCTGTTGTTGTTGGATGTGATTATAGACCAGTGAAAGTTCATCTTTCCAGTTCACTGCCAATTTGTGTTCATGTAATCTGGTGGTGAGATGTTTGCCTGTCTGGCCCACATACAGTATGTTGCACCACAGTTGTTGCATGGGATGCAATAAACCACCCTGGATTGTTCAATTGTGGGTACAGGATCTTTTGGCTTCATAAGATGTTTTAGTATTGTTCCTTCTGGTCTATGGACAGCACCAATTCCAAAGGCTCTTAAAAGTTTAGTGGCAGCTTCTGGCACGTTCTGTATGTAGGGAATAGGCAACCAATAACTTGGTCTCGGAAACTGTGATTGCTCGATCTTAGGTGCTGGACATTGGCGGCATTTGGTTGATGAAACTATGGGGATAACCATTTGCCTCAAATATCATGTAGAGGTGTTGGATCTCCTCTTTCCTCTTTTCTTCATCACTGCAACATATTTCCACCCTTTGAAAGAGAGTCTTCACACAGCTGTGTTTATGGAAAACTGGGTGGTTGCTGTTGAAATATAGCAACTAGGTGGTATTAGTTGCCTTCCTGTAGATCTCCGTCCTCAGCCAGCCATCATCTATCCTTGTTATCAAGACATCCAAGAAAGGGAGCTGGTTGTTGGTTTCTTCTTCCATCATAAATTGGATGTCTGGGAAAATACCATTCAGGTGATGTTTGAAAGACCCAATCATTTCCCGTTTGATGATCAAAAATGTGTCATCCACATACCTGGCTCAAAGCTTTAGCGAAGGGGAAGAGGCAAATAAGCATTTTTTCCAATCTCTATAGGACTACCTCTGCAATCAGTCCTGAGATAGGACATCCCATTTGTGTTCCCTTCTTCTGCCTATACACAATGTCATTGGATGTAAAATAGGTTGTGAGACTTAAAATAGGTTGTGAGACCAAGCAGTTGGTTAATTTTTAACACATGTTCAATTTGTACCCTTAACTTAATGGTCTCCAAGGGTAGATGTTTTGGTATTGAAGTAAAGAGGGAGGTGACATCAAAGGATACCATTATTTCATCTGCATCTATCTTGAAGTTTTTAAGTCGATCAAGCAATTCTTTCGCTGAAGTCACCATCCATGCTGAGTTGTTAGTAATGAAATTTATGTATCGATATAACTATTTTGTAATTGTTGGTGTTCCCTGGAGTGAAACAATGGGTCTCATTGGAGTATTTGGTTTATGAATTTTTGGTAGTCCATAAAAGTGTGCCATTGGTGCATCCAATGGCCTTGGCTGTTCTGTAATCCTCTGCTGTAATCGCCCCTATTTTTAAAAATATTATATATTTAAATATTTAAATATTATATATATTATATAATTAAATATTATAGAATGAATTCATTACAGAATGAATAAGCTACAGAATAAATAAGAACAATTAGTAATTAATTTTATCCAATGAAATCATCAGAAATTATTTTCCCACTGAAGATATTTGATTATTATATATTACTCACACTGCTATTATAAATTCATAGACCAAATAAATAAAATGTTAATTGTTTTGTCAAAATAGAACTATGAATCAATATGCTGCATATGAAAAACTGAAGGAATAAATGCACATTCCTACATTCAAATAATCTTCTTTTAAGACAGAATTATATTTTAATTCATTTTCTATATCTGTTCAGTGTAGAAAGACAAAAATGACATTTCTTGTTCATTAATATTCAGAATAGAACTCCTATGATAGAACCAATATATTAATATTAATACTAAAAAAGAAACATCGGTTTTCATTGTTACTCTTTTTTGCCTTAATGATAATAAGCATCAGTTTTTAAAAATACATTGCACCATTTTGATCCCTGTATGCATTATTCCAATATGTCTTATTATTTCTTATGTATGTTTTAAGGATATATTTTGTAGTTACTTCAATTCTTGTGTAAATTTCTCATGTTCCAATATTTTTCCCTAATATGGAAGAAACGTTTGAATAATAATTTTGGTTCAAAATGAAATTTCCAACACTAAAAAAAATCAGAATTTTCAGAAATCAGAATTTCAAAACTATAAATGTTGCCTAGAGAGGACAAGTTTAGATAAACAAAAAGTCTTTATGAAAAATATTCTCTTTTTTCTTTGTTGTATTTGTAAATTTAATGAAGCTGTTTTGAAATAAATATATATTGTTAAGGTCATGTATTGAACAACCTAAAAATTTCAGTTAGTTCTAAGTGATATTGAGCAATTATAATTTGTGAAGATGACCAATGTAATTCTATTATTATGGAGTTAGCAGTATATATCAATCTGACCCATATGGAGCAAATTACTATAAATTACATGATATTATTGTAAATAATCTGATGAAACAAAATGTACAATAAAAAGAAAAGCAGTGATTTCCTTGAATGCATATTTAATAATACAGTATTCTATTTCTAGCAAGTTCAGTTCTTTAAGAATAGATTATTAAAGCATATATCTACTTTTAATGAGAAATGGAGAACTGTTTTAATTATGCCTTAAAATAAGTATACTGTTTTAAATAAGTTTTTGTTTAAGTGAACACAAAATTTAAATACCTCTAAATAACTAGATCTTGGAGGAACATCTTAAGTTCTGTTAGAAAAATTAACATTGGAATCCTTATGAAGAGAATTAAGAATCATGATCTGTTCATAAATCTTTCATTTTAAATATGCTTTTTTATAACTAGTCAAAATCACATTATATGTATGTATATACAAAAATATACTCACATACTATTTTTTCTCTTTCGGCATATTCCCCAATGCCTCATTATCTTCTAAAGTTAGGCCATCTCTAAAACTTTGGAAATAGTGAGTTGTAGCAAATGTATACACACAATGGTAGGGAACAATTATTTCAAATATTTTATAAGCATTCATAGAAAATATTTGTAAAAGAAAACAGGTTTAATTATTACTTGGGCTAACACATTACAGGTAATCCCTAACATATAAGAGTTTATTTAGTGACTGTTCAAAATTACAATGGCACTAAAAAAAGTGACTTATGACCATTTCTCATACATACGGCCATAGGTACTTCCCCATGATCACATTATCAAAATTCAGAAGTTTAGCAACTACAGTGGTACCTCTAGATAAGAATGCTTCACATTAAGAAAAATCCAAGATACAAAGGGTCTCTCGAAAACTATTTTGCTTCAGGATAAGAAGAAATTCCAAGATACAAAACCACAATCCTTGTCAGCCTGAGGGGGGAGCCAAAACCACATATTGACTGAATGGGCTGCTTCAACATAAGAAAAATTCAAGATACAAAGGCCACCCTGGAACGGATTAATTTCTTATCTTGAGGTACCATTGTATCTCATATTTATTATGGTTGAAGTGTCCCAGTGTTACATAATCATCTTTTGTAACTTTCTGAAAAGCAAAGTCCATGGGAAAGCCAGATTCACTTAACAATCATGTTACTAACTTAATAACTGCAGTGATTCACTTAGCAATTGTGGTAAGAAAGATCAAAATACTTAGTAACAGTTAACAATCATATTGCTAACTTAACTACTGCCTCACATAGCAACTGAAATTTTGGGCTTAGTTGTGTTTGTAAGATGAGGACTGTGTCATACTTCAAGCATTATTTTATGCAGTATGTGTTTCCAGTTAACATAATGGTGACTTATTTCTTACTGAAGAAAAATGCTGAAGATCAATCTTATATAACATATCTACAGATATACGTTTCCAAAATTACCATACAAATTTGCCATACAAATGCACACCCATGGATCTAAGGATATACTTCTAGAGATATATGTGCATGTGGAAGCCTTCCATGTAGAACATTATAATATTATATTGCATATAAGTAAAATAAATAAATGAAATGAAATGAAATAGAACAATGACAGGCTAACACACTACTGCTGCACAGCAGTTGATGAGAATGTCAGTAGCTGGGCTTTGCTATTAGGCAAGGACTAGGGGCAAGGACTAGTTTACCCTTCTGTGCTCTGGATAGCTGCAAATTGTGATAAAATTGGTTTGTTTCAAGGCCTTATTGACAACTACTGTTGAAAAGAGTGATAGGAACCATAAAACACAACACTAAGGTCAAAACCTCAGGCGGAGACCATTAATACACACTGGGCTTTTTTAGTCTCTGTTCTAAAGCAATTTTTTTTTTTTTTGGGGGGGGGGTGGAGCAATTTACAATGAGTATAGATTTTCAATGCAGCAGAGAGACTAATGCCAGTTGTATGAGAGAATGGACCATAAGCCCTTAAAAAGAATGAAAAGTTAAAAGACAGAGAAGATAAGGAGAATTTAAAAGGAAAAGCCTTGCCTGGAAATAATTAAGATCGTTAAAGGTTAAATTTAAAGTTTTATTAATTTGAAAATGTTGTGCTAACTTAGAAGAGAATACTTATGTGCAAATGTTGTTTGTTTATTTTAGTTCCATGTTCAACACAATCATTCCTCAGCATTTGGTGAACAAACTGGGTCTGTTAGGTTTTAATACGTATGTAACTGGATACTTGATATTCTTATTCATAGACCCCAGTTTGTGCATGTTGGGAGAAAAATTTCCAGTTCCATCTTCTTGAGTGTGAGTTCCTGACAGGCCTTGTCTTGAGACCATTAGTATTTACCTTGATGGTCATGAGTGCTGTGCCAAGTTTGCTACAAATCACATTGTGAAGTATGTGGATGATATGGCAGTGAGGGTCTTATCTGGGATGACAATGAAGATTCTTAAAGGAGGAAGGTGAAGACTTTGGTGGATTGTTGCAATAAAAATAATCTGGATTTGAATATTAATAAAGCAAAGAAGATCATTGTTAATTTTAGAAAAAAATGTGAGTTATATTCTACTTTCTACAGGCTGCAGCTGTGGAGGTGGCCAATAGTATCAAATATCTCAGGGTGCAAATAACTAACAATCTGACTTGGTATCTTCATATGTTATTTTTAGTGAAGTGTGAAAATCAGCATTTGCATTTCCTGTATTGGATGAAGAGAGCACATCAATTTAAAGTATGCTAACAATGTCTCCTTGAATGGTGATGAAACATTTGCAACCAAATTGCCAATGTTGGAGCTCAGCCCAACAGCCCAACTACCAACCCTACTTAAGCTACTTAAATTAAAATACATTTCAGAAAAACATTGTTCTCCTTCTGTCCTGGTCACTTTTTACAGAGGCACAATTGAGACCGTTTAACAAATTGTATTACTGTTTGGTTTGACGGTAGCTTCAGATAGAAGGTTCATACAGAGAGTCATAAAATAGCTTAGAATATTACAGGACCTTGCTTCACATTATTTAGGATACTGCTTATAAACATTATAGAGCTAGAAGCATTGTCAGAGAGCCTGCACACTTACTTCATAGCCTGTTTCTGTTGTTCCATTCTGGGTTTCAAAGTATTTATAGCAAGACTCTTTGATTCTGTAACAGCTTTATTCCTTATGTTATCAGATTTGTAAATTTGCAGGATTCCTTTATTTTGCTATGTATATGTATACATTTGGACTAGACTGTGATGTTTTTCTATATCATATATGTATGTGAGGGGTATATTCTTAATGGTTATCTTTTGCTAGTTTGTAACAAACTGAAGTGACAATAAAGTTCTATTCCGTTCTATTCTGTTCCCCTCCCTTCCCTTTCCCTCCCTTCCCTCCCTTCCATTCTCTAAGAAAGAGGAGAGGTGATAAGACTGTAGCAATCTGTTGGAAAGGAGATTGGAAGTCATTCATATATGTCTAAAATGAGCTTGGGGTGTCCTTTAATAGGGAATGCAGTTTGCTTTCAGATTATATTTTAATGGTTTGTTCTCTGAGGTTAATGAATGCAGACTTGGATGGTCTATTGCCCCAATGGGTTCCACTATTATCTTACAGTATATGACAGTTTCTTAATTGAGGTATTGTTTGATTTTTGATTGATAGTCTAATCTTAATCTTGAAGTTATTCTATGTTCATTTGTACATTTTGATCTTTTTATTCCATTTTTGGCTTTATCCCTTTTGCACTATTTACAGTAGTTATTGTTTTTCCCTATCTAATGTTTGTCAGAATGCCAGTCTTCTAGAAATTCTGTAGCATTTTTCAGCTTGACTTAGTCTAGGATGATCATACTTTCCCATTTGGAACTATGTTTAAGTCTGTTCATGTGTTGTGAAATTAAGGAGTTTTCATCATGTCTTCTGACTGCAAATTGATGTTCATGAATGCCTTCTGCTAATTTTCTTCCTATTTGTCCTCTGTAGTGGCTATTGTAGTCATTGCACTGTATGCTGTAGATGACTCCTAAACTGAGCTTGTTTAGTTTCTTTAATCAGTTTTATATGACTATGGGACACATTAACATTGCATTTTTTGCTGGAAATTAATATTGGAATCCTATTTGTCTCATTTTTTTATCCCTCTCTCCAATGTGTTTATATGTATGTTAGTGTGTTTGTCTTTGTGTTTATAAATCCTACTAAATTGTAAAGATACCCCATTCAAAGAATATCATCATCATCATCAATATCATCATCAAGTCCCATTGGGAGGGGAGGTGGTATAGAAATCTTGACAAATAAATAAAATAGATCATGTTATTTTGTTATTCTCTATCTTCCTTTAAATATAAAGGAATAAAATATAAAGATTCTTAACTACTGCTTTATGCTGAATATCTATACTTGCTGTATAAAAATCAAGTTTTCTTTAACTGCTAATACAATTTGTACACTGTTGTCTTTATGCATTCTTTCTGTGAAGCACAGTAACTGAAAATGTATTCAAGTCAATTTATTCAAAACATTTTCTGTTCTCAATGTTTATTCACACAGTGCTATAAGTCTATTATGCTATTTATCAGCTTGAAACATTTGGTGAAGATGCCTAGGAAATCAATAGCAATAACCTCAAACAGCTTTAGTTAGTGAGATTAAATTATTTTGCAGGTTCAACAGAAAATAAACAACAGATATATTAGCAAATGACTATTCAACATTACAAAACAAACAGGCTAAAAGAGTTATACTGATGTTCAATGTTGCATGCCAAACTTGTTCTTAACTACTATTCTTCCTAGTGCCCCTAGAACCTCTTGATTTCTGAGAGTATAAATCAAAGGGTTAAATACAGGAGTTAGCACACTATTAAAAACAGATAGTGTTTTTTCAATCTCATGCATCTTCTTGTTTGGAGGAAGAAGATAGATAAATATGGCAATACCATAATACATAATCACTACAGACAGGTGGGACCCACATGTTGAAAAAGCCTTCATTCTGCCTCCTTCTGAGGATATTCTTAGGATGGCCATAAGAATATGAATGTAGGAAAAAAAAATAAAGCCAAGGGGAAGAAGGAGTGTCAAAATGCTACTGAAGTATATGTTTATTTGGCTCAAAGAGGTATCTGTGCAAATAAGGTTAAACATTGATTTAAATTCACAACCAATATGGTCAATTTCATTGTTTCCACAAAATCTTGCTGGTTTTGCAAGGCAAGGGACTATTATAAGTGTAAAGGCTATCAACCATGAAACAGCAGCCAAGAAAATGCAAACTGTCCTACTCATGATAAAAGTATAGTGCAATGGCCTAGAGATTGCAATCAGACGATCATAAGCCATGATGGCCAGGAAGAAGCATTCTGTTGTCCCAAATAAGAGAATAGCATACATTTGGATAAAGCATCTAACAGAAGACATCACAGGCCTTTCCACTAAGCAATTGGCAATTGACTGTGGGATTGTAGATGTTGTGAATCCAAGGTCAATAAAAGAGAGGTTGCATAGGAAAAAATACATGGGATTGTGTAGCTGTGGATCACA
Organism: Myanophis thanlyinensis; assembly: GCA_017656035.1. Classification (NCBI taxonomy): domain Eukaryota; kingdom Metazoa; phylum Chordata; class Lepidosauria; order Squamata; family Homalopsidae; genus Myanophis; species Myanophis thanlyinensis. The sequence goes on from JAEANM010005062.1 coordinate 9,621, forward strand.
TATGACTACTAAGACAATGAGACCATTTCCGGCAATTGCTAGAAAATAGGAAACAATATAAACTGGTATTAAAACCATTCTTGACTTGGGTCTATTGGACCAACCTATGAGAATAAATTCAATGACTTCAGTCTCATTTTCTCCTACTTCCTGCATTAGGGTTGATCTGGAAAGGTGAAGAAGAAGAGACAAATATATATATATTGAATTTGCAAAATTCATGGAAATCATCTTTTGATATAATCTATATTTGAATGTTTAATATCTAAAGTAATCCTTGCCTGTGTATGTAAATTATTTTTTCCATAAATTATCAAGAATCAATCAAGGAATATTTTCAATTTCCAGGTAACTTTCATCAAAATATTCTATTTTATAGAAAAGGAAACTAAAATTAATATTAGCTTTCTATGTTGGCTACCTAGAAGGTTGTCATAAATTGTTAAAGTTGACATAGGATTAACTTCCTTTTAGAACCCCCACTAAATCTTTATTCAGAAACAATAAATCTTTAATTTTGAAGAAATTATCCCAGCAATTAGTAGGGAATTATTTAAAGAACAAACTTTCATAAATCTTAAGATTCCTTTTGAAACACTTAAAACAAAAATCGTTGTTGTAAGATTTAGTTTCCTATCAATGGGGGGGTGGGGAAACCAGCAGTCCTATTCACAATTTCAGAAACTGACATTTTGCCTTCTGTTCCTTCTATTTATTTGAATATTTATATATTCAAATAAATATTCTACATGTAACTCATTTCACTTATTTCTTTGTTTCATTTAAACGTTAAGCCAGTTTTTATGAAAGAAAATACATTGTTAATTAAACCTGATCATTTTTTTTAATAACTTTAAAAGTCAGTTTCTTCTAATGTCACTTTCTTCTATAAGATATTATAACAATTTAAGAATGTTAGCATAATAATTTTGTAATTGTGGAGTTAGTAATATATTTCAGTATGCACCATATGAAGTAAATTATTGTAAATTATAAGAACAAACTTGGTATTACTACAAATAATGTGATGCAATTTATAGCAAAAATAAATGCACTAATTTCTTTGAATGTAGATAGCTGATGTTGTATTCTATGTTCTTTTTAATAATAAAACATTAAAACATATATCTTTTTAATAAGAAACCTATTTTAATTATTTCTCAAAACAAATATAATATTTTAAATAAGTCTTTGTTTAAGTGAGCACAAAAAATTTTAAATACCTCTTAGTAACTGGATCTTGGATAATCACTTTATGTTTTGTTAGAAAATTAACATTGAAATAGCAAGCAACTCTTATTTCATTTTAAATATACTTGTTTTATAATCAGTTAAAATCACAATATATGTTTGTATATACAAAAATATACATACTTGTTCTCTTTAGGCATATTCCCCAATGCCTCATTATCTATTAAAGTTATGCCACTTCTACAACTTTGAAATTGTGAGTTGGTGAACATAAATATATGAAAGTGGGAAACAATTATTTTACCTGTGTTCATAGAAAATACTTAAGAAATGGAAAATAGATTTGGTGATTAACATGGGGCAACACATTAGCATAGGCCAACCCCTTTTTTATTATATATATGTTTCTGGTTAAGATAATGATGACATCTTTCTTATTTTCCAATAGCTTAAAACATATATTACATACATTTTTTGTTTGTGATATACAAGTTTTAAAAATGATAACTGACCATTCAAAGGCACAATGTATGTGCCCATAGAGATATACACATAAGAGATAAATGACATGTGAGAAACTTCTAGGTAGAACAGTGGCAGACTAACACACCTATTTTGAATAGCAGAGAAAACAATAATGAGCTCACTGGTAGCCACACTTTATGTCTTACTGAATGGAGTTTCCCCAGACAAGGAGGAAGGCATGAAATGGCCTGTGTTTGCTCTTGAGGCCTATTTCTGAAAATTGGCAAGATTCAAGAGCAAACTGTCAGCCATTGTTGAATAGAGTGTCAGGATCCATTAAAAACAACCCCAAGCTCAGAATTTCAGATGGAGGCCTTTAAATGACAACACCATTGTGGTAGGCCAGATCTCCAATAACAATGAGACAGCCTATCTAGATGATATCAGAAACCTGGAGAACTGGTGTCAGTAAAACAACCTCCTTCTTAATGTCAGCAAGACAAAGAACTTGATAGTGGACTTTAGCGCAAAGCAGAAAAGGACATACCAGACTCCTGTTATAAATAAGAGCTCAGTGGAGAGAGTGGACTGCTTCAAATACCTAGGCGTTCACATCTCACGAACCTGACATGGACTCGGCATATCAACATCATGGTGAGAAAGGTCCAGCAATGTCTATACCATCTCCTATGACTGAGAGACTACAGACTGCGCTCCAAAGTGCTCAGGAACTTCTACTCCTACACAGTAGAAAGCATCCTGATGGGCAACATCACTACCTAGTTCAGAAACAGCACCATGCAGGACAGGCAAGTGGTGCACATAGCAGAACACATCATCCACACCAAGCTCCCTGAACTGCACTCCATATCCAACAAACAATGCCGAACCACAGCCAGTAAGATAGTAAAAGACCCCAGTCATCCCAACAATGGACTGTTCGCTATGATGTGGACAGGAAAGCATTTCCACTCCCTAAAAGCCAACATAGAAAGACTAAGGAGAAGCTTCTTCCCACAGGCAATACAAACCCCAAACCCTAAACCCTAACAACCAGGACTAACAGTACTCCCATAATCTACCTCACTCATAACTTATTCTCCTAGCCTGACTAGACTATCTTTTGCCCTACTACCTATGGTTGTGATTGGTCTCATACACATTTCATTGTATTCTTATACCATGTATGACTGTGTATGTGATGAATAAAATTTGATTTGATTTGATTTGAAATAACACTGGGCTATTGGAGTGAATATAATTTACAGGTAATATAGATTTTCAATGGACAAAATAACCTAATACCAATTGGATGGAACATCATTCTTCTTCTTCTTCTGTCTGTTCCTGTTCCTCTTCAGGGTTGCCACAGCAAATCATCTGTTTCTTTCTTTTCTTTAAGTATAAATGGAATATTCTTAGCTCCTGATTCCTGCCAAACAGTTTAACTATGATCTCTCCTCTAAAAGTCATGTATTTCTTTCTGAAATTGTACAGAATTATCCATACCATTCCAGAAGAGGCAGGAACATAGAGATACATATAAGAGGGAGGTAGGAGTATGCAGGTAGACTACATTCTATGTAGATGAGACAATCTGAGAGAGATTGGTAACTGCAAAGTAGTGGTAGGAGAGAGTGTAGCCAGACAGCATCAAATGGTGCTGTGTAGAATGACTCTGACAGTGAGGATGAAGAGGAGAGGAAAGATAGAGAAGAAGACCAAGTGGTAGAAGTTGCAAAAGGAAGAATGTTGTGAGGAATTCAGTATCGTTAATAGCATTCTGTGACATCATGATGGCCACATGACTGCAAAAATGTCTTTAAAATAATTATCTTCCTTTTAGGATGATAAAAATTATCAGCAAGCTCTTCTTTTAATCTTTGATGCCAGGAGAAACAACACAAAGAAACCATCAGATGCACAAGAAAAAAATCAAAACAGGTAACCAAACTCAATAAGAGGCATTGGTGTCTATTGTTATCCATTTAAATAAAAAAAATCACAACACATGTAGTGACAGTTGGATGCAAACTTATTTTTGTAATCTATAAACAGTGGGTGCAAGTATCTGAAACATAGATTTGTATCATGATGCATTTATTTCCATTGCTCCCTGTCCACCAGTGCAGACACCTATCATAAGGATAGTAGGAGAATCTAATACTTAGACACTGCTAACATTTTATCTATCACTTTAGTTCATAAAACAGGCCTGAGTTCATGGTGGGCAAGAAATATTTCAGCAGCTGGTTTGCTGAAAATGTGAGTGCATGTGCACAGGAGGCACACAGTGAAGATTCTGTGCATGTGTGCAGCTTCTGCCACACAGAGAGACTTCTGTGCATGCATGTAGCTTCTACCATGCAGCAAGGCTTGGCTGAGCAGCCTTTCAGGCCCTGCTCTGGGTTGCCACCTGCTCAGTCTCACCACCATCTCTGCTTCCTGAGGCAGTGGCTACTTCTCTTCACTGGTGCTCTTGTTGGGAGAGCATTTTGCACAATACAGCAGCTGTGAGCCACCACTTTCGTCTAAGTCCCATCCGGAAAGTGCTGGGCACAGAGAAGCAGCAGCCAGGTTGAATGCTGTTTCTCTCTGCCACAGTATTTTACAGATGGGGCTTACAGGACTCAAAGTGGCAGCTCAATTTTGCTGTGCTGCACAAGACACTCTTCCAACAAGAGCAGCAGTGGAGAGAAACAGCTGTTCAGTTGGAGAGTACATGGAGCATCTTCACAAGTGACTGAGGCTCATCAAGGGCTGGAAGAAGTGGCAGCAAAATTTCCACTATAGCACTTTCTAGATAGGACTTCTTACAGGTAAGAAGAACCGTCCATTCCCAAACCACTTCAGCCCCCATGGGCTCATACCTCCCCCATGGCCCTTTGACCTAGCATGGCAAATCATAGGCCAGATAAATTGTTTTAGCCCATATGGCTGTAATTTGAGCCTAGAGGGGATGGCAACATATGGGCAGAGCCTCCAGGACAAGGCCAGAGCTGAGTACTAGCACTTCCCCTGACCCAGCTGAGCAGGTGGCCTGGGACAAGACTAGAGACAGGGACTTGTGCTTTCCCTGATCCAGCCAAGCGGATAGTATGAGGAAGTCCCAGGACAAGACTGGAGCCTGGGACTAGTGCTTCCCCTGACCTGGCCAAGCAGGTGGCATATGGGTAAAAGCCCTGGAACAAGGATTGCCATGTTCCGGGCCCCTATCTGAGGCAACCGGTGAGTGGGTAGAATGCTTACCTTTGGTGAGCAGAGTTTGCAAGGCATGGGGATTAGCTGGGCCACATGGCAATGGTGAGATAGATAATGCAGGGTGAGGTGGGGCAGGGCAGGGCAGGGCCAGCCAGTTGTGTGATTTTCCAGTCATCTGAACTGCACAGGACTGGAACAACTGGTTCAAGAGAACTAGTCCAAACCAGCAGGGGTCCACTTCTGCTCGAGTTTACATTCAGTAGTCCTAGTTTCTGAAATCAAGGTGCTTGACCACTCCAACTATATCAATTATTGCTGTCTGAGAGCAACAGGAGAATTGTTCTTCTTTCATGGAATGCTGACTACATTCTCCCTGAAACTTTTCCCATCAGCTTTAGGACATGCTTGTAGATACAAGGGTGACTTTTATACCCATCCAGTGTGATACTACCTTTCTCTGCTTTAGATTCAAATAGCTGCCTGTTCAGGTATTTCATTAATATTAAAATCTAAAAATCTTCCTAAAATTGCATAGACTTTTCCAGATTTTCTGTGAGAGAGAGGGAGAGGAAGGGAATTGGTGGTTGTGGGTACATATGTGTCAACAAGACTGACAACAGTAAGAAAAGAATAAAAAGTAAATAATACTTCTCAAAAGCTTAGTTGATAGTATACATAAATATGATGGCACATTATATTATTTCACCCTTTTAAAGGTACTATAGATACCAACAAGTCATAATTGTACACATAAATGACTCATTCTCTTCCATTCATCATTGATGTTTATTACATTTTTACTATCTTCTTCAGAATATAAATATCCTTATAGATTATAGCATTTTAGATTTATACTTGCACAATTAATTAATACACCATTATAGTTATGTCTGCACATTTTATCATATAGATTCATGGTTATATTATTATATTCATTTGATTTTATTTTGCACATTCTATTTTCAAAATTTTCATTGATCAAATAAATAGTATTTCATTTTTTTATACCACAACAGGTTCTCAGGACTGGTTATTTCAAATATTTGGATGCAGAAAGCTTTACTGAACAAAACAACAGAATATATATCTTCTCTATATACTCATAACATTTAATATATAGCATAAGTCAATCATTTTTCTGAGCAATATGTATAGATAACTACAGAACTATCTCTAGATAGATGACATTTTATCCCCTTGCTCAATTGTTACCTATACTCAGTTGTTACCTACTTGTTCAAACATAATTAGTATTCATGTGTAAACTCACTTACCTATCTGGTTAGAAATCATGTCTTTTGAACATGGAATACAATCATAACAACATACTGATTTTCTTTCCTGAAGTCTCTTACTTTGTTCTATATGACAACTTTCAACACACAATGAAAACAGAGGTACCTAATTTTTTAAAAAAGTTGTAATTTTATAAAAGTTATAATATTGCAAGCATTATTATATCAGTCTAATTCTATTTTTAAAGAAACCTGTTCATCTACAAACACTGACTTCAATTTTCTGTCAGCACCCAAGATACTATCTTTAGTCAAGAAATTTGAATATACACTATAATAATAATGATTATTGAGACGATGGAAGATATACAAATAGGCATGTGTGCTATATGCTTATATTTCCCTATTTGTTCTGCAATACTATATCTGAATGTATGTAGAATTTTCCACACTCTGTAGTATGGAACCCCAATAATTCAACAGCACAATAGCACCGTTCATCAATGACACTTATGACACTTGCATTGTTGTTTATTTTGTTTACCTGCTGTAATCTTGTATTCCACTGAATAGCATTTTCAGAGATAGTGAATTCTTGCCTTGGTGAAAACTTTCCCACTTTGATTTATGTTTGATTGGGGAAAATGATCCAGTTGATGACATCCAAGCCAGCAAAATACTTCCCATAAGCAAATGAGATTTCATGACCTGTATTATTGTTAAACTTGATATTTCTCAGGAAACTTAGAAGCTAGGATGGAAGAAAAATAAATGAATGGAATATATTAGTATAACAGTGGTAAATGCTTAATTTGTTTGTGTACTATAATGTGGCAATGAGACGTCCTTAGTACTCTCTGAGCTTGGTTGTTTTCTTGCAGATGTTTATTTACCCAAACTCAGTAACATCATCAATACTAGTAAGGAGGGGTGTTCACTCTCAGTTTATATTCCATGGCTTGCCCTTTGAACTGTTGGTTATTTCGGTATTAAAAGTTCTTTCGTTGGACTGTTTCAGCAGTTCCTTGATTGGGATATTGTTTATTTATTGTTGGTCTAGTGCAGTGGTGGCAAACCTTTTACTTACCGGAGGGTCCACAAGTACATGCATTGCGTGTGCCATCCGTACTTGTGTGTGGCTTCTCCATGCACATTGCACATGTAACCGCACCATCTGTGCATGCATGCAGCTTTTGCACATGCAATGCACTCATGCTGTACACAGGCACTTACACATACATGAGCAATTGCATGTGCATGCGCAAGAGCTTTGAAGACCAGCTAGATTTCTTACTGCAATCACGTGCATGCACAGCAGAGGCCCAAAGACCAGCTGGGTCTCTGCAATCATGCATGTGTGTATGCACGTTCATGCTCAGCTGGAGGTAAGTTGGCTGACAGCTTGTGTGCCCAGCAAGCTGGCTCTGAATGCCGCCTGTGGCACATGTACCATAGGTTCGCCATCACATGTCTAATGTTAATCTTGTCTGGCTGCTGATTGCTGGTGGGGAGGGGCAACAATTATATAACTCCAAAGTATAACTTTATTTGTGCCTATGTGTCTATGACAGACTGCCTCCTCAAAAACACATGAAAAAATATTTAGGAAATTATCAGTTTTGACTCTCATATTTTAGGTCATATAAATAAAAATATGAATAGAAACATGCAGACACATACAAATGCACACAGAAATTTCTTTCTGTGCCAGGGCTGAATATTCAAATGGTTATGTTAAAATTTACTTTGGAAGGTTGTTTGTTTTGAAAGATATATAGCATGTAAAGCATGTGCTAAGGAATAAATAGTATTGTAGATATTGTAGCTCTCACTAGACATTTCTATTTCAAATACAAGTGCAGGGAGTTGCTCCAGTTTTTCTTTTCTTCTACATTTTTCACATCTATTAAATCAGTTTCCCAAAACATACAAAAGAAGTGATTCAGTGTCTCATCTGGATTCATGTTATCAAAGAAGTCTTTAAACCCAGGCACTAGATTTGTTTGAACAGAGAAAGAGAAGGAACCATGGAAAATGTTTCTGCCATGCAATTCATTTTTAGGTGTGATACTGAAATACCATTGGACTGGTATAATCCAATTTTTTTCTACATACTCTTTGAATGTTAATTCATTTTTTCTAACAAAAGAGTTAAGATATTAATTAATTCAGAACCCATGTTGGGAATAATTACACTGGCACCTGTTGAGTGAAGTATTATTATTATTTTTTTTAGTATTTTCAGCTGAGTAATTGGTGGGAAGATAATTCTTTGCTGTATCTCTTTTCAGGAAGGCAATGCATATGCTATTCTGGGCCAGAAGATGTGTCAATTTCTGCACAAAGTTTTCTCCATCATCATCATCATAAACAACAAGGCCAATCCACTTCCATTGAAAGTGTTTGGTTTGGGAAATCAGGAGACAGAGACGGAATGGTAACAGTTGCTTTATTCAGCTGATAACAGTATCAAATTATTCCAGGCAAAGACAACAAGGAACAGCAAAACAGTTCTTTATATCTGGGCTGCCGGCAGGTCTCAGCCAATCAGAGAGCAAGAGGCTTTCTGAGGCTCTCTGAGGCTTTTTTTCCTGCTCTCTGAGGCTTTCCGTGCCAAAAATCTACCCATGCTTTTTACCTTATATGGGTATTCTACACCCCTCCCTCCCCAGAACAGAACAACCAACCAACTTTTTACGTAACATAATCTTGTAAATATGCAGGACGTTGCTTAACTCTACTGGACCTGTGCAAATAATTCTTTGCAGCGGCAGCAACCCATCCTGATAGGTTTGCTGCTGCTGCTTCTGGCCCGGCACCTGGAAACTTCGTGAACTCTACTCCGGGCATGGCCAGACCTATCACTGACAAGTCACTGCTGGAACATTCTGGATTCCCAGGTAGGTGACTCTGAAAAGGGTCCTGGTTCACTATTATTTCCTGCCTTAATTCCGGTGAGTCCTCTACTCTACCAGGCTTGCTAGGGGTTTGGTCCACTCTTTTACTAACTTGGTCCCAATACCTCTTGGCTGTCCTCCACCTGCAGGTGATAAGAGCAGGGACTTGTAATAGCTGTTATTTCCCCGGGGACCCACAACAGCCCCTCTGCATAATTTCTTGCAAAAACACAATTGCCTACTGCAAACCCCCTGTGTTTGCTATTCTCTGTGTTAAACTTTTCCTATACATAATTTGGGTATAAATGGTCTAATTTGTTTCTGAGCTTGTGGCCCATTAGCAGTTCTGCTGGGCTTTTGCCTGTTGTCGTGCTAGGGGTAATGTGTTGTACCAATAATAGTATATCTGTCTTGTATTTCCAGCTGCCTGGTCCCATTTTTTTTAATACGTCTTTTGCCAATTTCACCATAATTTCCACCTGGCCATTGCTAGCAGCATGAAATGGAGTGACAAATGGAGTGACATGGCAGATCCCCTGTTCATCCAGGAACATTTCAAATGTGTTGGCCGTAAATTGTGGGCCGTTGTCTGACACTAGGACATCAGGTAATCCATGGGTTGCAAACAGATGCTATAATGCCTTAATTGTTGCTTCCATTGTTTCCATCCAAACTATCTCTAACCATTTGGAGAAAGCGTCTACAACAATTAAAAATGTTTGGCCCTGCATTGGGCCCACATAGTCGATATGTATGTGGGTCCATGGACCTTGCAGTTTTTCCCACTCTCTGACTGGTGTTGCTGGGGGGGGGGGGCTGGTCTGGATTCCTGGCACGGTGAACACTTTGCTACCCATTCTTCTATTGCATCATCCATTTTTGGCCACCAGGCATAACTCCTGGCTAGCACCTTCATCTTTACAATTGGATGCCCCTCATGCAACAATTCCAGCACGCTACCCCTCAAAACTGTATTAACACCCTGTCTCCCCATAATAAACACCCCTTGAGTAGAGACAGTTCTTGCTGCCACAGCCAAAATGGTCATAGTTCATCTCGGACTGGCACTGTGGGCCACCCCTTACCCACCCAGCAGCAAATTTGTGCCAGAGTTTGGTCTTTAGTAGAGGCTTTGGTGATGTCTGCAGCTGCCAGGATGTCGGGGGGAAATACTCATCCATTTGATGAGTAAAATAGAGTCCAGTAGGGCAGGATCTACCACAGGAGTGGGGAGGGGGCATCTACTCAAAGCTTACACATGTCCGAGGGTTTTTCCTGGTCAATGGAGCAATGTATAATTGTAGGCAGCAAGGAAAACTGTCCACCTGGTGAACCGAGGGGATAAGATTGGCTATTTTGCACTTATTGCACTTTAATTGTAACCCAGCATTTTGGAGTTATGAATTGATATTCTATTCTATTCTATTCTATTCTATT
>JAEANM010005063.1:0-10446 GCA_017656035.1 Myanophis thanlyinensis
ATGGAAGGCGCCTGGTCCATGTCCGCCTCCCACTAGCGTCCTGTGCAGCCTGGCGTGCCCGGAGACTTTAGGTAAGAGCGCAGGTTTCGGTGGAGCGGGGCTGGACTGAGGGACCCTAGCGAGGAGGCCGCCTAAAAACCTCCGAGAAATTGGCTGTCTCCGGGGAGTGCCGACTAAGCGCTCCTCAGGGATATCCTGCCTGGAAATCTCCGGAATTCAAAGGTCTTGGAAAACAATTGACTACTCCTACAGGGGATCTAGTCAGGCTTCCGAGGCCAAGCTTTCAATGCCTTCCCCCCACCCCGCTCATCAGGGTCCTCGATCTTGGAGCCCTTCGATTTGCAGAGCAGCAGAAATGGGAGGTGGGAGGTGCCTTTCTCAGAAAGCTAGAGAAGCTGTGAGGAATTCTCTGCAACTTCAGAGAGGGTTGAGTTCGTTATCCCAGTCCTCTTCTGGAAGTCCCTCTGGGTGCCAGCACAGCCTTTCCCTTCTCTTGAGCTGTGCCACCACAAGGTGGGGGTAGCTGAGTGAGGAGTAAAAGGAGTAAAAACATCTTATCAGTCCACTTTAGCCACCTTGTTTTCTTTGGCAGGAAAATTAAGGACCAGGGTAGCTAATCCTTGAGTAAGCCTTTACTCTTGATTCCTGAGTTGTTTTCAGAGAGACGTTCCCAGCGCAAGCAGTTGTCTTGCTCTCATTCCACACACGTGACTGACCCAGCCTTACTCACCTTATTTCTTCCATCCATATTCCAAAATTGTTCTTAATTTTTAACAGGAGACCTCTCCGGGCCATCCCTTAGTAGAAAATCCTGTAGAAATTTAGGCAAGGGAAGGAAAAAAAATCTTTCCTTAAAATCCAGCTGTTAGGTTTCCCCCTCCAAAGCACAACCTTTCTCTGTTCTGCATCCTTTGCCTTCAGAGGTGTTTTCATTTTTATCTATTTTATTTCCACTTATTATATTTCAAGATTTCCTCTTGAAAGGAGCAGATACTTGAGGAAAAATAGGCTTTTCTTGCATTTTTTTTTTCTCCTCAGAACATTTACACACATCCAGGCTCATCTTCTTGTGCACCTTCTTCCTTTACGCAGAGTGAAGTCAATATCTGTAAATGACCAGCATGGAAGAATCTCTTTCTAAGATTCTCCTGAGAATTTTATGGCATTAGGAATGTTTATAGCGCTACTAGTACCTCTTGGATTTTCCATACACATTCCCAATTGCAGGAAGGGATGGTGGGTGTAAGAAGCTGAATGCTTAATTTGCTTTTTGTCTCTCTTCTCTTTTTCCCTCTCATGAGAAAAATCACAGAATGGGTTCAACTTATCAAAATTTGGATGGAGGTTGCAGATCCCAAGCTAAGAGTCTTATTTGCTAGACTTTCTTGGTTAACTTATCTCCAGTGAAGCCAGTTATAGTACCAAAGGTCTACTAGTTATTTTAAGAATGGCAGAAATTTCATTTGGTGTCACAAAACATAAAACAAAATATTATGAAAGCAAACATACAGGAATTACTGTCCCTGGTTTGCCCCATTATAGCTGATAAAGGCCCATAATTTTGGGAGAAATGCAGTCAAAACCTATGCAGACCTATGATGTAAGTAGCCCTATGTTAGATTATCTCCACTTGTAGCATTTGCTGATCTTGCCCTAGAAATGTGCATTGGTGGCACTAATATCCTGAAACCTAATGTGTTTTTAAGCTTTAGCTCTTTAAAAAAATTTTGCATACCTTCCTGCTAGAAAATTCATCACAATAAAGTGTACATGGGATCATATGGTTAAATCTCTTAATTCAGAATCAAGGAATTTTTTTTTAAATTGTAATGGCAACTGGAGCCTCATTTTTGAAGCCAAGTTCTTTTGCCTATGGAGAGCTTTATTCACTTGCATAAAAGTGGCAGGATTCCTGAATAAAGCTATGAATCTTCTTTTTAAAAAATGAATTGTTGCATTTTGGCCTTTGCATTTGGCCAATGCATTTGTTGCATTGCAAATACACAATATTTTCCTTCAGGAAGGAGATTAAGTCCTATTATATATTCCAGAGTAAATGCATTTAGAATTACCTGTTAACAGTACATTTGTTCTGAGGCAAGTCACACTATTTTGTTGGAACTGACTTGTAGGTACAAGTGTGAGTAAAGTATATGATCCTTATCCTACTGAACACAACAGGTCTTACTCTCAGGTAAGAAGGTGCCTGTACTGCAGTTTAGCACTGCCGACTTGGGGGAGGGGGAAGGGCAATTTGTTAAATCAGGCCATGGTGTAAAAAAAATATGAGCACATGGAAATACCACCTCAAAGATTAAAGGTCCTCTAGAAAGTTGGATTGGAGAGAGAGAAGAAAAGGGGCTTCAAGCTTGAACCTGTGCCTGTTAATTCAGAAATCCTATTGAGTTCAGTTCTTCACACATAGGATTGTAGCTTTACCTGCAGCCTTAGGCCCATCAAAAAAATCAGCTATTCCTACCCAATAACTGGCATTATTTTGGAAGAAATCTCACCAATTGAAGTTGATGGGAGGATTAACTGCAAAAATCCTTATAATTATCCAGAAATCCTTTTATAAACTCAACTCTGAAGCAATTTGGATTTATGTCTGAGTAAATCTGATCGGGTTGGGAGGGGGGAGGTATTAGGTCAGCCTTTCTCCAAGTTTCTTCCTTTGCCAGACCAGTCCATGTCCCATTTGGCTGGAAGGAGGGGTGTTGAAGTCCAAGATGTCCAAAAGGCACAAGATTAGGAGAAAAAGGCACTAAGCCTACCCTCTCTTGGTCCCCTCTGCCCCCCTTCCTTTCCCTAACTGCAGCCTGGGAGGGCCGAACTGGAGGTGCTCTGGGGGATTGGAGGGAACTAGGCTGGGATCGAAAGTCAAAGAGGCTAAACTTCTTAGGTAAGGGATGGGGGGGGATAGGAGGGGGCCACTTCAGCAGAACTTCCATTGACGGGGAAAGCTGGCTAAATGCCAGACTGCTCTAGATCAAGTTGTGGGACCCAAAGCTTGAGGTCTCATCGGCTGGAAAGCGAAGACCAATTACCCTGTTCCAAAGCTTCGTTGTTGCATGTGATGGACGCGTAGAATTGTACAATATCTGTACAATTCTGCGCGCGTTCTTCTTCGGTTTTCTTGGACCCGATGCTTGATCCAGGATGCCAGCGGGCCAGCACACAACCAACTCGGATTGTTTTCACTCTTCCTAACCCCATCCAGTTCCCACAATACACTAGGTGGTTAAGCGTGGCTGGCTTCCCACGAGGCGACTGGAGAACTCAGGAATTGCGGCTCCCGAAACAGTCTTCCTTAGAAGCAACTTACCACCACCCCCCTCAAAAAAAAGGAGCGAGGATCCATTTAAGGGAGAGTTTAGTTAAGCTCCAGGAGGAGGACGTATCCCCCATTTACTAGGTTCGCCCGAGATAGATCTCCGTGACGCTTCCTTCGGCGCGTTTCCTGATTTCATGCCTTGCCAATGTTCCTCCCCCCCCCCACTCCAACCCGCCTTCCTTTGTGCTTTAATTTCCCCACTACACACACGCGCGCACTCGCACTCGCACTCACACCCTCACGTAGCCTTGCAAACCGCGGCTTGAAGCGAGCAGAGTCACCGTTCTGGAGGGTCGCGAAAAGAAGCTTTTTCTTCTCGCTTCGCCCTCTCTTTCTAAGAGGGTTAATGTTTTTCTTTTTTCTAGTAACAGTTTTCTCCCTTCTCCCCTTCCCTTCTTGTCTCTTTCTTTTTTTTCCTCCCAGATAACATTGTTCTCAAAGGGAAGGAGAGAAAATGGACAAAGTAGAGACTCTGCACTTGGATTCGCCCTCACTCCACCTCCCGGGGTTATTTTCCTCCTTCTCAGACTATATAGCACGCCAAGGATTTTCTTGGAAATGTAGACCCGTTCTTGGTCCAGGTTGCAAAGAGCAGGGCGTGGGGAGAGCAATTGAGGCAAGAGACCTAGAGCCCCTCAGGCGGTGAGGTGGCTGATCCAGAGTGAAGGCTGGATGATCTACCAAACATCTCTGCATTCTGATCGAAATCTGAACCAGGTTCCTCCCCCCCCCCCCTTTACCATTTTGACGAAGAATGTTGGAACTTTTTTTTTTCCCTACTTCCTTTCCCTCTTTTTTTGCATGCATGCATCCCCTAGAGAGCTTATGAGCCACTCGTGAAAGGAAATATGTTACTGGAGTCCCCCACCCTTCTTTTTGAACAGATCTAATGACAACGAGCCCCCCCCTTTTTTTAAGGAGTGAGAAAGGGAAATTCTACCACCCACCGCCCAAAAACCATTTCAGCAGCAAAACCTTACTGGCTCAAACTCTCATGAGCAAAATATTTCAGGTTTCTTATTAGTTTTGCTTTGTTTTGGAATTGTTCCTGGAAAAATTTTTAAAAAGGAAGGTGCGGGGGGGGGGGGGGACAAAAAATGAATCATTCTATTTATTTATTGATGACCCATGTTAAAATGCAAATAGATCCGGTGTCTAAATGCATTCCTATTTTGATGATTGTTTTGTAAATATCAATGTATATTTTTCTGCAATAAATAAATTGAACTGTTAAAGAAAGTTAACAGTTTGATCTGTACTGAGAAAAATAGACTTGAAACTCATGGTAAATAATACTGGCGCAGATAGATCTGGATTACCCAGAAGTGTAGTGGGTGAAGGTAGTAAGAGAAGGGGGAATATAAACAAATGTGGGGGGGGGGAAAGCGCAAATAAACCAGCTACTGACAGACACAGGGGTGTTAATTATTGAGACAGCTTTATGATTCTGTTTGTGGGTTTACTGAACTTCAGATATTAACCCTCTTTCAGTCAAAACAACCAAGTACTTGACAGGTTCAAAAGCAGTGAAATGTGTGGGGCGGTCTCTTACCCTCACTCTCTTAATGAAAAATCATTGCTCTCTCTGTACCTAGTATCTTCATTAATGTAGAGGCTTTTGCTATCTTGGAAATCTGTGTTAAGTTTTGTTGCAGTGCAAAATAAACGGAACATCTGCAATTACACCTCAAGTGCATACTTTTTATTTTTTTATTTTTTGAGACAATGACAAGGGACTGGTTAGATTTACTCTAAAGGACACTCAAAAGCCCTGTTGATTTTATACTAACATTTAATTAGCATAGGCACAGAGGCTTAATAACTGGGGATATAGAGTAAGTTTTAGAACGTTTATATCACCCAACCTTCAAACTGGCACTCTCAATGTGTTACATAAAGCTCCCATCATGCCCAGTCAGTGTAAACGTGGTTTAGAAGTGATGGGAGTCAGAGTCCAATTACATCTGGAAAACGTCAGGGGAGAGGTTGGTTCAGACAAAATAGATCCGGTAAGCTCAAAATAACACGAAACAAATCCAGATTGGGTTCCCTTGTATCTTTTTGCAGATTTGTAAGTAACCGCTCTATCCACAGTTTAAAGATGCAAAGGCGCGTTCCCTTTTTTGGGCTGAAGTCAAGGGAAGAATCCCAGTGGACCATTTATATGCAAGTAAGGCTCACTGGCAACCAGAGCCTGGGACTCTATGGAAGTTAGTCCAAATCGCAGGTTGCAGTCCTCTGCACCCTTTCTTGAGGTGGGGTTTGCTTTGAATAACAAGATCCTGCTGCTGCCCGTCAGCTTGTCTTTTTGCTCACGTGGACTCTAGCTGAAACATCAGCGTTGCTCAGATTTCGGAACTAGCAGCATCAGGAGGAAAGCATCACAAATAGACTTCGACGTCTTCCTTCCATGCCCATTCGTGAAGGAATTCTGTTCAGGTCGCTACAGGCTCCCCAGCCTGTAACTGCTATTTGCTCCTTTCTAACTTCCAGAGAAGTCTAAGAGAAATGTTAAAGTGGCGGCTTTCCTCCAAACCAACTGATGTTTACTTAGCCTAGATTGTGCTGGCATTCTTGTGTCTTGCTTGTTTGTCTTTTCTTATCTATTAACAACTCCGAGCTAGCTTAAGGTTCTTATCTACTCTCGACCGAAGATATATTGACTCTCTACACTTTGAATATGTGTATGTGTGTATAGTTCCACACACAAAAACACACGTTTGAAGTGGCAGAATCTAGGTATATTAAAGCTGATTAGCCAGGACTTTGGAAACTTTTCGCTGGCTTAGAAAGAAGAAATGTATTTGGGCAGAAGGCATCCTCAAGAAAAAATGAAGATGGTGCTTTGGTTTCCTAAGGGCCAATGGTTTAAGATCGGAGATGTTTAAGGGAAACTTTCAAATGTCAACCTAGAGACCCAAACAAGATCCTTTTCTGACCAATATGGAAAGGTAGGACACCAAATTATATCTGCATGTTCTTTGCTCTTTATGGATTGCTCCTGTAACTAAAATGATCATAATAGTTACAATGTTAATCTAAATTATAGTGGCTATCGGTTTTGATTACATTTCGGGCACAGTTGGGAGAAAAGCCAAAAGGCTTTCTATCAAGGCTGATTTCTAGGGTGAAAAATCACTGTCTTCATACATCTCTATTCTCTTATTTTTAATTCGTTTTAAGTATAGACAAATCAGTTTTAACCTAATCCATTAAAACTAACAGTTTGCAAAGAATATTCCTATTTAACTAACGTGATTTACTTCAGGACAAGAAGGCAAAGAGTTGATCGTACTTGTACCTCTTTTTTGAATCAACTTAAGTTGAAGCAGCCAGCACACTTCTAAAGAAACAGCCTGATTTACTGTTGCGTGTCCCTTTGATTTTCAGCATATTTTCTTCCCAGCTAAGTAAGTTTAGAATTGCTATTTAGGGCAGTCATGTTAAACGCACCTATTATGGACCAAGCCCCACTGAACACAGCAGACCTGAGTTGGAGAATAAAAACATGCTTAGGATCGCACTGTAATGTATACACGCACACGCACACGCATTGCATCTGTAATCTGGATTCTAAATAGGATATCTGCCTTGCAGTCTGTGCTAAACAAACGGCGGCTTAACGGGAAGAAACAGTCGCTGATTTCCAACGCAGCTTGTTTTGATTTGTAGCTGAAATGAAAGTGAAACAACTGATGGGTAAGCGCCTGCAATCAGTAGCAGGTTTTGTTTCAGATCCAAGCAGCACCTGGTTGAGCTTGTTTGACTTGGGAAACTAAGCATGGTTGGGTTTGGTTGTTATTTGAAGGGGACACTTCCAAGGAATTCCAGTGGGGGGGGGGAACATCCCAGAAAAAGGCAAAAAGAAACCACTTCCTATTCTTGGCAGAAGACTAGACAGTTTGTCCGTGCCTGAGGTCACTAGGCTCCATATCAAGGATGGAGTTACCTCTAAGCAGGATTGGATGCTTGCGATGGGGTTAGCCCTTCATCAGCCCAAGGTTGGTTTTTATTTTTTTTTAAGGCAGTGAATACAACCCTCAGAAGCGTTCTCACAATCTATGCCAGATTTCCTGTATCACTGAATTCAGGAAACCTGCGTGGAACTGGATCGATACCTTTCTCCCTTTTTTCCAACTGACATTGAGAACCATAATTAAAGGCTGCTCGGATAAACGGCGGCAAAGATTTCAAGGCCACCCGCTCTCCTCCCTTGCCCTCGAGGACGTTAGAAATGCAGGCGTTTGGAAGGATCAAAGGAAGGTGGCCGGGCGGACCAGAAGTAAAGACAACCTTTTTCCATCTGGCGTTCCCACATGTATGGGCTTACAACTCCCACCGCCATCATCCGAGGCCAAGTTGTGCCGGGCGGGGATGGCCGTTAGAGTCCAAGACGCCTGAAAAGTCCTCTACGTGGAAATCCTCTGCTCTCAATCACGCAAGCACTGAAACTGCGCAGCAATTCCTCGTGCATTTTTGAAGGCGGGGGGGGGGGAGGGGGGCTTTTCGGGACCCGGGGTTTCAGCAGCGGCGAGTGCAGGGACGAGAAGCAAAAAGGCGGCAGGGTCTCTGCCCCACCAGAACCCAAGTCATTCTGGAAAGTTACACTCTTCTGTCCACCTTTGTAAGGTCTCCTGGGAAGTTTCTGTGCCAATCAGCTTCAAAGCGAGGCGAGGCCTCCCTGCTCCGGTGTGGATGGGTTCCTCGCCTAACCGGGAAGTGGAGGGTGAACAGCCCGCCGGAGAAACCCGGGGTTAAAACTTGGCGAGTCCGCGGAGCTTTCTTGCACATTCCACGGTTTGGCAAAGGCCGATCTAGTTATTTTCCTGAGTTCAGTATCAAATTCTTCTCAGGCATACAGTTTCATTTGAAGTCCTGCCCAGGCGTCCTTCAAAGTGAGCGTTTGTCCCTGCTCTAATGATGTCAGGCGGTTTCCCCCTGAAACTTTTAAATGTCTTTTTAAAAAGGTGGGGGGAAAAATGAAGCGTGTGGGAAATCGAACTAGGATTCGGCGCCCTTGAGAGAAACAGATGAAGGGAAGGACCACTCAGGGATGGAGTAATGGAGGCATTTGGTCTGAACCGTAGCGAGAGAGGGTTGCTGGGCAATCTCGGCATGTTCACTGCGGAGTAACTTCCCCGATATTTTTGAGGTGGCCTCCCAGGAAAGCGCTTTGCCAACTGCAGCTTGAAACAAGCTGTAATTCCAAACTTAAAACGCCCGAAAGCCGCTTCCTTCATTTCATGGGAAGTTATCCAGATCTCAGGGGGCTTGGACCCCAACACCGATCGTGTAGGAAATCAGAATACTCTTCTGAGCAAAAGGAAGGTTGCCGAATCCTTGAAATCAAAATAGTTGCTATGCCTGGAATTTCTCGTAGGTCGGAACCATCTTCGTTGGAGACAATCACAAAACTGCTAAATTTAAGGATTGGCAGTTGATTAATTTATGCCTCAATTTCTGCAGATCGTGAAGTTTCCAGGAAAGCTCCTTGGCAGGATATACCGCTAATAGCGGTATATCCTTTTGAATTTAATGGATTTGTTCCGGAGACCTACTTTCGAATCACCTGCCTCTTAGTCACTGATTTCAGAATTGCAGGAAACATTTTCTTCCAGAAAACCCATTTAAACCAAACCCAAAGAAAACCGGGACGAAACGAGGGCGTACATTTAAAAGCAATGTAGACTTGCTTTACAATGAGGGATATAATCTGAAAAGCCCCATCACTTAAAAAACCCACCTTTCCAAGTAAATACTATTAAAGTGTGAAGTTTAATTTCAGGATGGTTAACTGCCTAGGAAAAGAATACAGAAACAAGTTGCCTTATTCTGAGATGGACCACAGAGGATTATATTTTAAGATAATTAAGATCTAAATTAGGATGGTACAGTCTGAAGGTGTATATTGCAATACTATCCTCTGCTTCATTGGAAGTAGCATTCCCCTCCCCCCTTTCAGGAACTGCTAAGAACCGCTGAATGACCTTCAGGTCTAAAGGAGACTTAACATCTGGACAGTCATATCTCTTGTTTGTAAACCAAGCAAGTGTTGAGTTCTAGCCTTGACTCCTAGCCTTTGTGGAAACAAATGTTCCACCTTTGTGGAAACAAATGTTATTAAAATCCACACAACCAATTCTATTTGGATGCTATTAATATGCTAACTGATCTATTAAGCACCCCCAAGATAATCTCTGGTGAGGACCCCAGAAGTTAAGAGTGAAGGGTGGGTGTTGAGCAACAGGTTTACTCCTTGCTTTCTTCTGCTGATAAATTCTCACATGCTGCTGTTGAAAAGCAACTAGAACTCAATTTACTGCCTACCTTTTTAAAAATCTTTTCTAAATCTATCCCTTCATTTTGATGTGTTTTCATGGAAAAGTTTTCAGTTTCATCCATCTGCTCAGACCATTCCCTTCTTTGACCTTGGAGATTAAGGGAGTGTGCTGGGCAGGAACTATGTAATACTTAGATTGAACCCTCCCTTGTCTCTTGATTATATTGCTCCCTACCTCAAGGCTTTCTTTATCTACTATTCTGTGCTCATGAGTTAATGTCTCAATAGTAGAAGTGGGTGGAAGAATCTAAAATACTGGGAAAATGCACTGGGATTACATTTAACCCTTTAATTTCATTGTGGATACGTTCTGATCCTGTACAATGATCAAAATGTTCTTGTGCAATGATCCTGCTCTTGGCAGGCAGCAAACGATATACTGAAACAAAGGTTACCATAATCTGCTGAACAATAAACTGCCTAGTCTTGTTTTTAGTACAGCATACAAATGCAGTTGTTAAATTCAATGATGTGTATAGGATGGTGTAACTCATGCAATCCTATGCATAATTGCCCAAGTCAATGTGTATAGGCTTGCATCTTAGTTTATTTTCTGTATCCTTCCCTGAGAAAGAAAAGAAGTTATGGCCAATGCAAGTTGAATAGTTTCACTCACTCAACAACAACAGGACCAATTATTTCCACATAGAATCCTTTACCTGTGTTTTAAGACACTGAAATTTCTTTCTTCTGCTCCTAGGACTTTCTTTGGTGGACTTAAATGGTCTTGGCAAATCAAGGCACGTGTCCTTTGAAGAAGGTGTGTAATTGG
>JAEANM010005064.1:0-20042 GCA_017656035.1 Myanophis thanlyinensis
CATACATACATACATACATGGGACTTCATTCAGTGTGTAAACACGCCTAATAAGTGTGGTTGTACACTTGGCAGCCTGTCCCAACAATGGCTACCTGAAAACTCCCTGCCCTGCTGACTTTTAAGACAAATCTCTGGAGACACAGCAGGCTAAGTTTCGCTATCGCTATCGCTCTGCTCCCTGGCTGACTTGACCTGTACTGAGTATTGATTTTCCCTGGAATAGTGATCATTGGAAGGGTATTTATACCTACGTAACGGACACGGAAATGCTTTTAAACAAAAAAGTTCAAAGGCAACTTTTTCCTGCATGGGGAGATAGATTTATTTTTTTTAGCAGGGAGTAAAAAAGGTATTCTTTCACGGTTGTTAGGATTTCTGTCTAAAGTCTTTGAATTCAAGTTTAGTTGGCTGCAGTCTGTTTTAAAAGCAAGCAATGCTGAGCTGAGTAGGATTTCTTAGCACCATGGTTTTCCAGACAGTGCTTTTTTTGGGTTTTGTTCACACAGAATGGTAGCTCTTTCATAAACAATGTAGGGCACTAATTCAAAAGGCGTGTGTGCTGAGGTCATAGATAATATTGTGTAAAGAAAGATAGGTGGAAGAGCCACACATGGAGGTATAAATCTCGGTTTCCACACACTATACTATGTGTGACACCAGTGACAATGTCGTTGAGTGGTGATGGTGCCCCCCACAAATATGTCAGGGCATCGCATTTTGACTCTGCTCTTGCTTGTAACTATAAACTGGATTGCAGACAGTCCTTGGTTTACGACCACAATTTTTGTTGAGCTTTGCCCCTTTCTTACAACTTTTCTTGTCATAGCGGTTAAGTGAATCTCTGCAGTTGTTAAATTAGTAACAAGGTCGTTAAGCGGATCTGGCTTCCCCTTTGACTTTGCTTGTCAGAAGGTCACAAGGACATTGCCACCTTCGTAAATATGACCTGGTGGCCAAGTATCTGAATTTTGATCACATGACCTTGGGGGATGCTGCCACAGTCATAAGCGTGAAAAGCGATTGTAAGTCCCTGTTTTACTGTTGTAACTTTGAATGGTCACTAAACGAATGATTGTAAGCTGAAGACTACCTGTATTTCACGACTATTTTAAAAAGCCTTCTCCAACTTCTTCTAAACACAATGAGACTACAACTCCCAGCCTCCCTTTCCTTATAAATTGATTGATTAAATCTGGGCTCCCCAACCCACGGGCCATGGCCTGTTAGGAACAGGGCCAGGCTAGCAAGCAGAACCAAAATCATCCCCCTCCCCTCCATCGGTGGAAAAAATTGTCTTCCCCAAAACCGGTCGCTGGAGTTGGGGACCGCTGGATTAGACGTTTTACACTCAGTGGATAAATCCATCTATTTTGGTCAGAGATGACACTGGGGAAGAGTAGAAAAAGAGACAGTTCTGTTCCATCTTTCATTTTTTTCACAGCTGCCTCTTGCTATAGGGTGAAGTACATTTAAAAATCCCACTTACCCTATAGCGGTGGAATTTCCCCCCCCCTCCAAGTACACCAATAGTAACAGGCCTAGCCCTACTTAGTTCCCAGCCCAGACAAGGTCAGTTGGGTGTAATCAGGAAATAAATTGCTTTCTATGTTTACAGGGTGACTTATAATTACCAATACACCTAGGAACTATTAAGAGTATGGCGCTACATAACCACCCACATTAAATTACAGCATTGATCCTTAACAATCTTTTCCAATGCCACATGATTCTAAGAAAGGCTTGAGGGATTCTTCTAATCACTAATAGGGAGCTTAGCACATCACCCTGGGTGTGAAATTCCAAAGTCATGGGGTGCTAGCATAAGAGATAACTTTCATTGGGTATTCAGTGACCTGTATTGTATTCACAGCCATTCCTTTGTAAGGGAAATTGCTGGTTAATAGCCCTAGAATGCTTAGTGGATGTTCCCTCTATAGGAGCAGAAGACCTTCTGTTTCTGAATGAAGGCCCACCACCCTCAAAGCCTGGAGAAAGTGATCCTGCTCTAAACAAGGGGGGGGAGGGTTAGAGAAACAGCAAGAGGGGAGGAAAAGTCTGAGGTTTTCCAGTGGGAAGCCCCAGAAGATTGAAATTGCTATTTTTTTTTGTCTTTAGAGATCTGAGTAGTCGCAACAGCCTCCTTGTGAATGCATGTTGATTTCTACTTATGTCCTGCTTGTGGAAAAGGCTCGCGTGTGTGGAGTCCTTCGCGCTCTCTGACCTGTACGTTTGCTTGCAGACATTTCCTTACCCAACTAGGTAACGTCATCAGTGTCTAGTGAGTGTGGGATTTCCTCCCTGTTTATATACAGTAGCCTACTCTGCCTGGGTTGGAGGGGCCATGGTGTTTTGGAACAGAAAAACTGAAGCAGGAATCAAAAAACAGGTTCCTAGTCAAGGAACTACCAAGGAGAACACCGCACCTCCATTAATATAGAAGGTTTTCAACTTAACGACCAATTGCTTAGGGACCATTTGAAGTTACGATAGAGCTCCCCTGGGATACCTGCGGTTTCCGTACTGAAGTTGCAACCTCCATCCCCATGAGGTGATGTAACCACATTTCAAGTGCTTAGCAACTGGCCTGCATCTACGGCTGTTTGCAGCATCCTATGGTCACGTGACTACGTTTTATGACGGTTTTGGACAAAACTGGCCCATAGCAGACCATTGGTTCACTTAGCAACGGCCACAAAAAAGCTCATAAAATTACGTGGGTCACAGAGGTGACCCAGTGTTGCTACCATTATAACCTAGGACTTAGGATAGGTACGCTCCATTATGGTTGTAAGTTGAGGCCTGCCTGTATTGGCCGAGCAAGCTACTGTATACAGATAGTCCTTGACTTAACAACAATTCGTTTAATGACCGTTCAAAGTTAAAAACGGCGCTGGAAAGAGTGACTTCTGACCCTTTTTTACGTTTACGACCGTTTTAGTATCCCCATGGTCATGTGATCAGAATTCAGACATTTGGCAACTGACTCATATTTATGACCGTGACAGCGTCCCGAGGTCATGTAATGTATCCCCTTTTGACAAGCCCATGGGGAAGTCAGATTTGCTTAACAACCGGGTTACTAACTTACCGACGCCAGTGATTCACTTAGCAACTGTGGCAAGAATTAAGTCATAAAGTGGAGTAAAACTCCATTAACAAATGTCTCACTTAGTAACAGAAATCTTGGGCTCAATTGTTGGCCGTTAGTCGAGGACTACCCATGTAAATGGGGAGTAAACCCCACACTCACTTTGCACTGATGATGTTACCTAACTGAGCAATGAAACATCTGCATATATATATATATATCAGCACCGCCTTCCCCGCAGTTCAGCCCTGAGCTACAGAGATTATTTTGTGCTGAAATAACTGCGTGTAGTTTAATTGATGAAAATATGATGTATAAGATTTAGAGAAGTGTCTTAGCAGACCTGTTTAGTTTACCTGAGATGCTTAGCTCAGTCTAGTTTGCCTCACGGCTGCTGTGCAAAAGACAGACTAGTCCAGGGGTGGGCAGTTATGGGTCCTTCATGATTCGTGGACTTCAACTCCCAGAATTCCTGACCCAGCATGGCTGGCTCAGGAATTCTGGGAGTTGAAGTCCACAAGTCATGAAGGAGCCATAATTGCCCACCCCTGGACTAGGCCTATGTATCTCCATCTTGATAACTTTATGACAGGTGGACTTCAACTCCCAGAGTTCCTCTGCCAGCAGGCTGGGAATTCTGGGCATTGAAGTCCACACATTTTATAGTCCCCAAGGTTCAGAAACATTGAAATCAACTCTCCCATCTGGTTATCAGATTTTATTTGGGAGACAGTATATGAAAGTCACTAAACTGTCTCATAGATCAAGGGGTGAGGTGTTTTTTGTATCCGTTTCCAAGAAACCTCTGAATATTGGAAGCTATGATTCCAATGGACTGTTTGACAAGGACAAACATGGATTATCATCCCCTGCCTGGACAGTTCCTTTTCTTTAAAACTGCTCTCCCCCAACCTGGTACTCTCCATATGTGTTGGACCACAGCTCCCATCAGCCACAGTTATGGAATGGTTCTCTTGTTTCCAAATTTTTCCCACTTTGTGGGGAAAAGAAACAGAAAACCAATCTGGTAAGGGGTTTGCATCTAGAAATGGAAGGGGAGAGTGATATTTGGAAGGAAAGAGGACACTGTTATGCACTATTCTATCCTTTTAAGCTCTAGTTTGTCAAACAGGCCATGGTGGACTGGTTGACATGGGAGCGCGAAGCCATGGACCACAGTTTACAGAGAACAATGGGTGGCTTCACACATTGCATTGTTCTGAAGCTGAACAAGTCACAGTATGGCTTGGAATGCTATGAAACCTCGGTCCCCATCTGAAGAAACTGCTTTGGCCAAGAGCTGATAGACTCTGGAGATCCTCATGGAACGTTTTACATTTTTAAATAGGCTGTGGGTGACTTCTTTTTCCTGACAATTAGTTTTTACTTGGGACATAAATGAACAGAGCATTGTACTCCTTTGCCTATTTGCAAACTCTTGTTGATTTTAACCAAACTTGAGCCGGTAGATCAACGGCTACATTTTCTTTGTCTGCTGACGCTGAAGAGAAACTGGAGCTATTCCGTTTATTTCTGCAGAATGCAAACAAAAAAGAAATCCAAACATGAACAATAAACATTTGTGGTTCTAGATTCCTAGGGATGGCCGAATGATCAGAGAGCCAGTCTGATATAGTATTTAAAGCACCAACTGAGAAGACTGTAAGTTCTAGTCCTGCCTTAGACATGAAAACCCAGCTGGGTGACTTCGGGCCAACCACCAGGTGATGGTGAGTTCTAGTCCCACCTTAGACATGAAAGCTGGCTGGGTGACTGGGGCAGTCCCATTCCCTCACCCCAATCCATCTCACAGGGTTGTTGAGGGATAAATAAGAAGAAGGCGTATTAAGTATACACACCTCCTTGAGTTACTTATAAAGTACAACAATAAAAGTGGGATTACAGAATCAAAACAAATTGGAGATCGGGGTGGTAGTACATTGAAAAAGCAGAGATATACAAAGGTGTGGCGAAGAGGGGACTATGTCCCAAAGGTGATTTTCCAAGAGGAAACTGGACTTTTTTTTCCCTTGAAGACGTTTCGCTTCTCATACAAGAAGCTTCTTCAGTTCAGAACAGAAGCGAAACGTCTTCAGGGAAAAACAAAGAAATTCCAGTTGCCTCTTGAAAAAGCACCTTTGGCACAACCATGACCTGGATGACTGAGAATCTCCACAGACAGAGGGACTCTGGCTTGCTAAGGGCGAAGGTGAAAGAAAATTAGGTGTTTTTATATGCTGGGAAATACAAGGGTCTTTTGTGTGCAGAATTCTAGTGAGTTCAGCTAAACCAACCTAACTTTTTTGTTCACTTCTTTTAATTTTAGGGATATCAGCAGATTTACAGGATCTGCGCAGCCTTTTCCTGAAGGTGTCTGCTTGGACCTAAATCCTGGAGTGGACCTACCATATCTGGCACCTCAGTCACTGTGTCCCTCAAAAGGGCAAATTTCTAAGTAAGCTTGCATTAAAATAACACTTGGTGTGGCTTGATTGCTTAATTTGCTGGTGCTTAAACATTTGCTGATTTTGAGCATAGAGTTGCTTATTTTATGAAATAGTGATGCAAAAAAGCCCAAACAAACCCCAGCTCCATTGGATTACGTAGTGGCCCTCAGATCTTCCCACCATAAGAGGATCCAATGGTAAGGGGCAGAATGGGTCACACATGGTGCTTAAGACACCTCTTTCATTTCAATTTCTATTGTCGATGCACAACATGTGTGCAGTGAAATTGAATTCATCCCTTAAAACTCCTGGACTATCATTGTAAACCAGATCTTGGCTCTGCCTGCTCTGGGGTAACCCTTAAAACATAATTCATTGTTCAGACTGATTGAAGTTGGATGTTCCTAGAATTAAATCCCCGCTGTTTTTAAGGGAAATGTTGCACATTTCCATTGTTTCTTCTCCTCCTGTATTAATGAGGTAAAATGGAGACAGAAAAATTATCTCTGCAATGAATGTGTGGTCTAAAGCCATTTTCACACCTGTTTTCTAAGACAGATTCATATTCTGCTGGATTCATATTTGAATTTTTATCCAAATGTAACTTTTCTGTGTAAAGTGGGTTATGACTTTGAATGTGGAGATCAGTGTCACTCAACCCCACCAACCGTAAGATATGTGGACTTCGACTCCCAAAATTCCTCGGCCAGCGTGGCTGTTTGGGGAATTCTGGGAGTTGAAGTCCACACATCTTTAAAGTTGCCAAGCTAAGGATCACTGTTATAGATGGTATAGCCAAAGCTATAAAACCTTCTTTCTGTTGATAGCAAAAAGGCCTTCATGCTCACAGCAGAATCTGTTGCTTTGTGGCACTTCCTGGAATGTCCGTATGACCACACAATGTTGCAAGGTCACATGATCAGTCCAGGAAGTGTTTAAAGGAGAAATGCTCTTGGAGAACTCTGTGAGAAGTGCTGACCTACTGTAATGACTTGGATGGTGTTTTCATGCTTTTGGAAAAAAGCTAGGCTATAAACTAGTGACTTTGCTTCTCTTAGTGTTTATCCTACCGTTGTTTTCTGGAAGTGAGAAACATTTATTTTTTTGTTGGTTGGTTGGTGGCATGATTCATGGGTCAATTCTTTTACAGCTCAATTTCACACCTCATATTTATATGCACCTTTAATTTGCTGTACTTGCCGTATTTAAAACTGATCCTTCCAGATAAATAAATGTTAGCAGATGAATTCATTCGTGAAAACAGAATCTTTCGGCTCTTTATACATTCTTAAATAATGAAGGCTGCAAGTTCAGAATGGCCTTGTTTGCTTTTCGTTGATCATTTTGGAACAGCATTGCATGGACTTGGGTGTGACCCAATGTTGTTAAACCAAAGTGACATTTAAAAAAAAAAAAATTAACATCAGAGGAAAATGAGTAAGATAGGACTCAGAAGCAATTATATTAATAATATATTTTCTGTATCAGCTAGATGGGCAGTTTCTAAATACGATAAATAAAGACGAACCAGAAATTATATTGATGGTGGTTCCAACCATCATCTGTCTTGCATTGAGTTAGATCTTGAATTATTCTTGTTTTTCCCCTCCCCTTATCCTGCTCCTAATTTCCAGGGCTTTGTGTCGTCCCATGATGCGGTCATATGTTTCTCAGAAGCAAAGTGAACTTTGTTGAACGGGTGCAAAGACCCCTCTCAAAAGAAGCCATGCAGGACAGCTATCAGAATGTCATGGCGCTGGGTAAGAATCCATAATCACCCCATACAAGGACCCTTTTGCTTCTTTTCTCCTGGCATGGGAACTGCCCTCTGCTGCCCCCCCCCCACTATTTTATACAGGTAGTCCTCGACTTACGACCACAACGGAGTCCCAAATTTCAGAGTTGTTCAGTGAAACATTTGTGAAGTGACTTTTGCCCACGTGTTTTGCCACAGTGGTTTAGTGAATCTCTGCCATTCATTAAGTTGATTAAATTCTTGCTTCTGGCTTCCCCGGTGACTTTGCTTGTGGGAAGGCCACAAAAGGCGATCGCATGACCTGGGACACAGGGCAATGGTCATAAGTGTGAATCAGTTGCCAAGCATCTGAGTTCTGAATCACATGATCCCGGGGAAGCTGCAAAGTTCATAGGTGTGGAAAACGGTCATAAGTCACATTTTTCAGTGCCGTTGTAACTTGGAACGGTCACTGAATGAACTTGTAAGTCAAGGGCTACCTGTACATCCCTATCTGTCTGCATAAACTCAGGGGATAGTCTGCACAACGGGATTGGCATCGAAAGCTGGGTGTATAGCGTTGCATGAGGGATATAGTGTTGTACTCCTAGGGGTACAAATAGGGCACTGTTGAGGTAAGACTCAACAACGATTAACACCTCTTAGTGCGTGTTTCTCAACCGTGGCAATATTAAGAGTCCCCTGCAGATTTTACTCTGCTAGTCATTGCCTACTATAGGAGTCAGTGCTTATATCCGTTTCAGGGCCCTTGAGCCAGGGCTGTCTGAAGATGTTTCCGCAATCATGTGGCCAGCATGGCATCACAGTGCGCTGTTGCCTTCCCACTGAAGTGGCACCATTTATCTACTCACAGTTGCATGTTTTCGAACTGCTGGGTTGACAGGAGCTGGGGCGAGCATGGGAGCTCACCGGATCATCGCGTGGCACTCAGGTCTTGAACCTGGACTGCCGGCTTTCCAAGCTGATTAAACCCAGAACCTTAACTACAGAGCCACAACACCACTCCAATATTAAGATAAGTGGGACCTCAACTCCCAGAATTCTTCAGCCAGCACATTGGCTGGAGAATGCTGGGAGCTGAAGTCCATTCATCTTAATGTTGCCGAGGTTGAGAAACTGTCTTAGAACATTCTGGTTTCCACCAGAATGCTTGTCAGGAATGAGGAGAACAGAGCCTCCACGTTCTGGAGGACCATGGCTTCTTTTACTCTTTTAACTCTGGATCAAAATCCCTGAGGCATAAAGTGCATTTAGGTCTTTACCCCAAAGGATGACTTAATCTGCAGGGTCAATTTTCTTCGTTTTTGGCCTTCTCTCTTTCCACACAAGCCTTCCCAAGCTTTTGAGATGATAGTATGGGACTTTGTACTGGTTTCCTTTACCGGTGATAGAAGACAGGATCTTCTGTCTGTGATTATTTAATGGCACTGTGGTATTTTGTAAGTTATATGCTGCCTTCAATTTGAACGGTTTGTTCAACCAGGTTTTGGAATTGGCTTATTATGAATCTTAAGACTGGCATCAATGATGAATTGATGCGACTTTTTCTATTATATTGGCTTAATCTGAGCTTGAAGTTTCCTTCAAGTCATGTCCAGTTTAGACTTGTCTTATTTCCTCAGCACTGTCTCCCCATACCCAATTTTCTAGATTATAGTTCTAGATTTTCTGGAGGTCTTCTATCCATATACTAACCAGGTCAGCTCCTGCTCAGCTTCTGAGTTCAGACAAGGTCAGCCTAGTGCTGCCATCTGTTGAGAGCAGCCTGAAGAAAGAAAACATTTCATGGGACAAGTTCCACCTGTAGGGAGTTTTCAGAACTTCTCCTCTTGCTTGTCAGTAGAGTTTCTTTCACAGGTTTTTGATCCTCATTCATCCATCGTTTCCTGGGAGACAATTAGAAAATTTTCTCACAGTATATAGCAATATTTCTCAGTTTTAGCAATGTTAAGATGTGTTAAGACTTCAACTCTCACCATTCCCTAGGTCAGGAGTGGGCAATTATGGCTCCTTCATGACTTGAGGACTGGGAGTTGAAGTCCACGAGTCATGAAGGAGCCATAATTGCCCACCCCTGCCCTAGGTAGCACGCTGGCTGTTGAATTCTGGGAATTGATGTCCACACATCTTAATATAGCTAAAATTGAAGAAACACTGATGTATGAGCTAATTTGAGGGAACAGAAAATTGGATGTTCTGGATGTTATCTTGAGGGCCTTGGAAGGAAAAGTAGCCTTTAGATGTGAGGCAAAAAAGAAAAACCAACTTTGTCCTAGACAACTTACCCCGAATGAAAAAAATATTTCATACACAGCCAAACATTGATTTCACAAACTGGGTGGTTGGGGAAACACTATTCATTAAACCCAAATGTCCATAAACTCCAAACGTATGTCATTTGTATAAATCGTATCGTTTATATGAAGGAAGATCTCATTGTAACAACAGAGATTTTGATGGAAACATGAATTGGCATCCAAACTTTAAAAAAAAATGGGTTGGATGCGTTCAGAACCTGAAGTTTTACAATAATAATAATAATAATAATAACAGCAACAACATCTGCATTTGTGTTCCTGTGGCAGGCCGGACGCCCCTGTTGCCGAATTACCCTGCCGTTGCAAAAGACACTCAGGAGTCCCAGAGACAAAGGGCCAAGTTTTGGAGCAAGGAAGAGATTGGGCTTTTTGTCGACCTCTGGATCAGCCCGGAAGTCCAGAACGAACTGCAGAACACTTATCACAACGAGGTGGTTTTCAACTGGCTCTCCAACGAAATGGGCTTGCGGGGTTTCAACCGCTCGGCTCGCCAGTGCCGCGAGAAGATGAACGCCCTGAAGAAGAAATTTAAGGAGGTTACCACTCACAACAAATGCCCCGGCGCTAGCGAGGTGCGAACCATGCCGTTCTACGACAAGCTAGCCACCATCCTCCTCAGTCGGAGAGACGCCAAGCACTCTTCGAACAGTGGCGATAAGGGCCAGTGGTCCAGGCAAGCTTCCTCGCCGGCTCCGGGAACATCCGGGCAGGCGTCTTTACTTGCGAGGCCGTCTTTAATTAGTCCGCCGGGGCTGAGGTCCGCAGGGACAGCCGGCCAAAGCAAATCCCACCTGCAGCAGCCCCCTCAAAAGCAACCTCGCCTTCTCCAGGTCGGGACGGTATCTCCCACACACTGCCACCGGCCTCTTTTGCAACCCAACCGGAGCTTGGGTATGCAAAAGCACCGGGGACATTCCTCTCCTTGGCCTACCCCCAACCAACTGGCAGTGGTCACTCCAAAAATCGAGGAACAGTCGCCGGAGGTAGAAGACCCGCCCAACTCCATGTGCTCTGTGCTCCAAGGAAGCCATCTCCCCATGGAGGTGCGGGTGATCGACGAGAACGGCATCACGGTCACCTCGTCCATGTGCGAGGAGGTCAAGCAGGAGCAGGACGAGGAGGAAGAGGCTCACGATCCTGACTTAGAGTTCGATGCCAAGTTTGAAAGAGAAATTGTGGATGACAGTGACCCTCCAGAGGCGACCGGCACCCGTCTTGACCCAGACGTGCTTTCAGAGTATTCGGAAGAACCGTATGATGAGACCGAAGGGGTGGATGACTTGCCCGTGGATTTACTACAATGTTTTGGAGACAGATTCTCCTCCTTTAGTGGGGTGGAAGAGAGCAACCATGACCAGGAAAGACCAAAACACGAACATCCATTATCCAGGGCTTTATCTACAGGTAAGAACACTTTGACTTGGCCATCAATCCTGGGGTTATTGTGTTCTGCTTTAACCCATCACTCCTTAGGCATGTAGAGGTAGTCCTCAAGAAGAGTTCGTTTAGTCACTGTTCAAAGTTAACCACGGCACTGAAAAGGAAGTGACTTGTGATTGTTTTTCCAACGACCGTTGCAGCATCCCCGTGGTCACTTGATTTATATTCAGACGTTTGGCAACTGACTCACATTTATGACGGTTGCAGTACCCTGGGCTCGCGCGATCCCTTTTTGCAACCTTCTGATAAGCAAAGTCGATGGGGAAAACCAGATGCACTTAACAACCGGGCTACCAATTTAACAACTGCAACGATTCAGTTAACAGGTGGGGCAAGAAAAGCTGTAAAATGGGGCAAAACTCACTTCACGAAATTTCTCACCTGGCAACATAAAGTTTGAGCTCAACGGTGGTTATAAGTTGAGGACTACCTGTATCCTCTGAAGTGAGTGCCCTCTTAAGCACTAGATAACACTCCGGATTGGGCTTTTAGCGTCTGCAATTCTTTTCCACTGGACTTGTCAATCTTTTCCGTGTTTTTCCAGCTCTAAAAAAATCAGTGCCTTATATTAAGGATTGCATTTTAAATTTTAACATTTTGAGCTTTCTCCTTCTGAAAGTGGGAAAATGTGTGTCTTGTTTCTTACTCACAAATTTTAGGGGAATTCTTGATGCAAAACTAAAATTCCTACCCTGCAAGAGGGCTCCCATTCATTAAGGCTGGACAGTGGTAGTTGTTTCTTTGTTTTGAAGGCCTTTGAAATAAGTCTTTGGCTAATTAGTCTCAGCGGTAGCAATAGCAATTAGACTTATATTTCTTCACATTGTTTTACATCCCTCTCAGAGGTTTACAGAGTCAGCCTATTGCA
The DNA here is from genome assembly GCA_017656035.1 of Myanophis thanlyinensis. Taxonomy (NCBI): domain Eukaryota; kingdom Metazoa; phylum Chordata; class Lepidosauria; order Squamata; family Homalopsidae; genus Myanophis; species Myanophis thanlyinensis. The sequence goes on from JAEANM010005064.1 coordinate 11,920, forward strand.
GGGGTGGCGGACCTTTTACTTACCGAGTGCCGAAAAGTATGTGCTTTGCGCATGCCATCCGCACTTGCGGGCAGCTCCTCCATCTGCGCTGCATGTGCAACCGCATAATCTGTGCGTGCATGTAGCTTTTGGACGTGCAATGCACGTGTGCTGTGTGCAGGCACTCTCACACACATGAGCAATCGCCTGTGCATGCACAGCAGAGCTCCGAAGACCAGCTGGATTTCCTGCTGCAATCGCACGCATGTACAGTGGATGCCCAAAAACCAGCTGGGGTCTCTGCAATCATGCATGTGTACATGTGCATTCGCATGTGCATGCTGAGCTGGAGGTAAGTTGGCTGACAGCTTGTGCGCCCAGCAAGATGGCTCTGCGTGCCACAGGTTCGCCAACACTGGCCTATTGTTTGCCCAACAATATGGGTCCTCATTTTACCGACCTCAGAAGGATGGAAGGGTGAGTCAACCTTGAGTCGGTCAGGATCGAATTACTAGCAGTGGGCAGAGTTAGCCTGCAATGCTGCATTCTAACCACTGCACCACCTACATGCGAGTCCCTTCAGCTCTCTTGGCAGCAGTTTCAGAAGTGGTTTGCCATTGCCACCTTCTTCGTTGGGCTGAGAGAGAAGGACTGATTCAAAGGTGCCTAAGGCAGGACTAGAATTCCCAGTAGCCAGTTTTACCCTGGTGTCTCATCCTCTAGTGCAGTGCCCCCCCCCCCACACACACCAACCTTTTGGGCCCCAGGGATTGGCTCCTTGGGGAGAGGTTGTTCTGCGGACTGGAGTGGGCATTGTTTTGCATGCTGCCTGCATCCCATGGATGGGATTTGCCTTTTTGCATGGGCTGATTTCTGGCATGCTGCGGCGCAGTACCAGTCCATGGATCAGAGGTTGGGGACCTGCTCTAGTGTAAACATGGCTTCAATTCCAGCCGCAGGTTTCCCAACCCAGGTTCATATTGTTACTTGATTTTTAGCCCTCTTTTCTGCTGAATAGCCTTAAGAATCCCAAGCATTGCACACACTGCAAAACTGTGGAGGCGCAGCGCTTAGAATGCAGTATTGCAGGCAATTTCTGCCCACTGCCAACAGTTCGATCCTCACCGGTTGACTCAGCCTTTCAAGGTCAGTAAAATGAGGAGCCAGATTGTTGGGGGAACAATAGGCTGATTCTGTAAACCTGCTTAGAGAGGGATGTAAAGCACTATGAAGCGGTATACAAGTCTTAAGTTGCTCGTGCGAAATGCCAGTTTGGGAAAACTATCGTAAAATGCAGGTCATGTGACCGCAGTAACACTGCAAATGGCCATAAAGGTGAGCCAGTTACTAAGCACTCTCGCTTCTCTTTCTTTTAAGAGCCGTGATGGCAGCAGTGGTCAAAATACAGTACTGCAGGCTAATTCACTGCCCAAAAGCCAGCAGTTCAATCCTGACAGCTCGAAGTTGACTCAGCTTTCCATTTTTTCGAGGTCGGTAAAATGAGGACCCAAATTGTTCGGGGCAATAGGCTGACTCTATAAACCTGGTTAGAGAGGACTGTAAAGAACTATGAAATGTATACAGGTAATCCTCGACTTAACAACAGTTGATTTGGTGACCATTTAAAGTTGTAACAACACTACAAAAAGTGACTTAATGGCCGTATTCCACAGTTACGACCTTTCCAGCATCCCCATTATCATGTGATCAAAATTCAGACATTTGGCAACTGGTTCACAATTGTGGCCACTGCTGTGTTCCACAGTCATATGATCCTCTCTTGTGATTCTGGGGAAGCCAGATTCACTTAACAACCTGGTGACTAACTTATCAATGGCCATGATTTGCTTAACAACCCAGGCAAGAAAGGTCGTAAAATGGGGCAAAATTCACTTAACAAATGTTACACTTAACAACAGAAATGTTGGGCTCAATTGTAGCCGTACGTTGAGGACTACCTATATAAGGGCCATTGTTATTGCTAAGTGCAGAGGTGAAATTCAGCAGGTTCTAGCAAGTTGGCCAGAACTGGTAGTAAATTTTCTAAGCAGTTCGGAGAACCGGTTGTTAGAAGAAATCTCCTTTTGTTTGTTTTTTTCCACTTTACAAGGTTAATCCTGTCAGGAAGGCAGGAAAGAAACATTCTGGTGTTGTTTCTAGCCTAATCTTTATTGTCCTCCTTACAGAAACTGCCCACCCAGTCACATGACCCACCAAGCCACGCCCATAGAACCAGTAGTTAAAAAATCTGAATTCCACCACTGGCTAAGTGGCTATCGTTGGGCTAAAGCAGGGGTCTCCAACCTTGGCAACTTTACAATTTGTGGACTTCAACTCCCAGAATTCCTCAGCCAGCTAAGGAATTCTGGGAGTTGAAGTCCACAAGTCGTAAAGTTGCCACGGTTGGAGACCCCTAAGCTAAAGCATGCTTTTCATTCACCTGGGCCTCGTTTCTGACTCCTGACAGTCTCTTTTCTCTTCTTCCTCAGCTGAAAGTCTCATTCAGGAGCAGGAGGGGGAAGTTCTTGAGAACTCGGACATCATCTGTGCTCCTTTAGGCAACCTTGGACGGAAGGATCTGAACACCAGCTTTGAGGGTGTCGTAGGGCCGCCAATGGACCGCGTTCCGCCCGCTAGAGGTCTGGGGGACGACGCTCCGTTGACCAGCGCGCAGAGAACCGCCCGGTTCAGGAACAAAAGAAAAATCGAGAGAGTCCAGCTGGCGAAAGAGCTAATTAACGCCACCCGAGAAACTGGCGAGAACATCCGCGAGGCTCTTTACGAGCTCGACAGCAAGGAGTCGCAGAGGCGGGTTGACGATCGCAAAGTCGCCGTGTGGTGCGCCAAGCACATCGCGAAAAGCATCCGAGTTTCCAGCCAAACCATGGCCGCCGCCATGCGCGATTCGGACGCCGCCTTCCAGAGGTGCATGGAGAGCTACACGGTGGCCCTGGAGAGGCAGACGACTCTGTTGGAGAACATTGCTGATTCGCTAAATGCCCGCGTGTCGGCTCCCCAGCCTTCCCTCCCCACTTCCATTCTCGCCGACGGGACACGCGAGACCTCCGTGTGCACGAGTCCTGTACCAGCACCTTCGCCCCCCATCCCCATGGAGTCAGAGAAGACTCCCCCCTCGTTGAGAAGCCAGCCTGGAAACGAGGAAGAGTCTCCTGGGGGGGCAGACTCCAATAGCAGTAGCCGATAATAGTCCGAAGCGCCCTTCCCCAATTTGGTGCTCCCTCCCCATGGTTGTTGGGACCACAACTCCCAGAATTCTCAGCCGGAGGGCAGCACCACGCTGAAGAAGGTTGGTCTTCACAGAACACTTGAGTTGCTGCATTGTTCCTCTTGTCAACACAACAGATCACCAAGCCTTCTCGAACGTTGACAAGGTTACCTCAGTACTTCCATTTACTCCTATACAATCGTTCTTCTGTTACGTTACTTGAGAGAGAGAGAGAAAAAAACGGTGCTATTTTCTGCACCTTATTCTTGTTTACAAAGCTCTGTTAAACCTGCTTTTTTTTTCTAGCACTGTATACAATGCCCAATATTTACTAGACGGCACAGCCAGCTTATGCCATAATAAATTTGTTAGTTTTTAAGATGCCACAAGACTGCTCGTTGTTTTTGCTGCCAGAGAACTCCCCCCACTGTACTCCTCCCTGTACAGCACGGGTGTCAAACTCGATCACGTCACGTGATGCTTCGTGATAGGTTTTTTTTGACTTTGCAGAACCAGGGTGGGCATGGCCTGTACGTGACGCATCCGGCCCGCAGGCTGCCATTTTGACAGGCCTGCTGTAGAGAATGTCAGAATAGCTGGTCCTTGGCTTACAGACAGTCGCTTAGCAACCATTTAAAGGAACCATGGTGACATAGTGGTTGGAATGCAGTATTGCAGGCTGACTGCCCACTGCCAGGAGTTTGATCCTGATCTGTTCAAGGTTGACTCAGACTTCCATCCTTCTGAGGTCAGTAAAATGAGTACCCAAATTGTTCAGGGAACAATAGGCTGACTCTGTAAACTGCTTAGAGAGGGCTGGAAAGCACTATTGCTGTTGCTATTTCGGAAAAGTGGTCTTAATCACTTAACTCCATTCCAACGTTTTGACAGCCAGACTCATATGACCGCATTTCTGGCACCTGACAACCGGCCCTCATTTACAGCCATTTGCAGCATCTGACAGTCATATGACATCAATTTGTGATTATTATTATTTTTTTGCTAAAAATGAGCTTGCTTAACTAGGATACCATTTGTTTACCCACTGTGGTGATTCACTTAACAACCACCATAACAGTAGAAAAATGGGGTCAGTCACGTGTTGTCCCACTTTATGACCATCACAACTTACATCTATTATGGGCAGGCTCCATTATGATGATAAAGTCTGTACGCTGTTTTAAATTTTGAAACAAAATTTAAGGGAAAAAGAAACATATTTGCTATTTCGACAAATGCAGTTTTATGTACGCTTCAGTTAAATCCTCGACTAACGACCACAATCGAGTTCCCAATTTCTGTTGTGAAGTGAAACATCTGCTAAATGAGTTTTGCCCCATTTTACGACCTTTCTTGCCACTGTTGTTAAGTGAACCACTGCAGTTACAGTAACTTAACACAATTGTTAAGTGAATCTGGCTTCCTCATTGACTGCTCTTCAGAAAGTCACAAAAGATGCTCACATGACTTTGGGACACTGCAACTGTCATAAATATGAACCAGTTGCCAAGCATCTGAATTTTGATCACAGGATCATGGGGATGCTTCAAAGGTTGTAACACTGAAAAATAGTCATGGGTCACTTTTTTCAGTCATAAGTCACTTTTTCAGTGCTGTTGTAACTTTGAATGGTAACTAAATGAACTGTTGTAAGCCAAGGACTAATTGCAACTGTTGTCATTCTAGAGATCAGCATTATTCACTCTTCATGTACAAATCTTCACCAGAGATTGCTAGAAGCTCCCTAACCAGTCTTGAGAAAAATCTACCATTATCAAAACAGTTAACCTAAAAGGATTGCTTCTTTTTTTAAAATCATCTTTTTTTTCCTGGCCCAACCCGCAAGGTTTATTAATCCCACCCCTTCCTATGTGCAATGCCACAGTGGATATTGAAAAGTGTTGACCATTTGAATTTGCTGCTGTTCTAAACCCCAATTTTTTTAAAATGAAGGTATTAACAGTCCATTTGTTTGAGTACAACATCGGTAGATGTTATTGCTATTCTCCTATTACATTCCTCTATACCGGAGGGTGTCAAGCTCGATTTTATTGAGGGCCGCATCAGTGTTGTGTTTAACCTTGTGGGGGCTGGATGGATGTGGCCGGGATGGGCGTGGCCAGCTTGGTGTCACTCGTGTCGGGGCATCTGTGGTGCCCCGGACGGGGCTGGGGAGATTCTCCTGCAGCCTTCTGCCAGTGGAAACGGAGCTGGGAAAGACCGCATGAGGCCTTCCTAGTCTTCATGTTCAGCCACGACGGCCTCCAGCCCTCTGCCAGCAAAAACTGGGCTTGGGAGATCTTTGTGTGGCCCTCCCAAGCTCCGTTTTTGCTGGCAGAGGCACCGTGGGTCAGTCCTTCGCTATTTCTGCAGACCAGATTTAATCATGTGGGCCTTGAGTTTGAAACCGCTGCTCTATATGTTTCCTGTTGGAGAAGAATGAGATTCCTTCCCAAGGAATTGTGTTTCTTTCAATGCAATTTTAAATCATTTCTCCAGAAAAATTAGGTTAACAGAATTTTCAAATCCAGAAAATTCACTTAACAGGAAGGATCTTTAGGAAAGTTAGATGCATCTGAAATATATGAAAACAGCCAAAATATAGCAAGAAAACTCAAATTCTGCCTCTTGGATTCATCTGGTTGACCTTTATCATAGTACTCCATGAAGGGAATGACTAGAGGCAAAATAAATGATAAAATGTTGGTATTGGGCTCAGCTGTTTGACTTTGAGATATTTCCACCTTGTGTTTGTAACCACAACAGAAAATTGATTTGCCATTTCTTTTTCTAACTGACGGGCTGGGTATTTCTGTCTCTCTCAGAGCTAAATGTATTTGTTTTCTGAAATCAGCCATGGGCAATTATAGCTTATCGCCTACTTGGGTCATTGCAAAATACAGAGAATTACTCCTGTAAGGTAAAGCTTTGATTCTGTCAATTCAGCCTATGGCTGTATTGTGTTTACCTTTTCTAAACAACCACTGCACACTCCAAACTTAAGTCTGGCTTTTAGTCGACTGTGTATAGTTAACCAAAGTAAGCTATCTTAACATGAAATTGGATCATATCAGGTATTAAAAAATTAAACTGGATCAAATCAGATATTATAAACTGAACTGGACCAGATCAGGAATTATAAAGTGATCTTGACTAAAAGATACTGTCCATTTTACTCACAGAATGACTGGACAGTTTACAGGTAAAAATATGAAACACTATATAAAAATACAATATATCGAGTATATGATGCATTGTATTTCATAAATCAGGTATTATAAATTGAACTGGATGAAATCAGACACAGGTAGCCCTCGACTTGTGGCAGTTCGTTTAGTGACCGTTCAAAGTTACAACGGCACTGAAAAAAGTCACTTATGGTTGTTTTCCACACGACTTACAGCATCATGATCAAAATTCAGATAGTTTTGGCAACTCTCTCATATTTACGACGGTTGCAGTGTTTTGGGATCCTATGATCCCCTTTTTGTGACCTGACAAGCAAAGTCAATGGGGAAGCCAGATTCGCTTAGCAACCCTATTACTAATTTAACAGCTGCAGAGATTCACTTAACAACCACGGCAAGAAAGGTCGTACAATGGGGCAAAGCTCACTTAGCAAACGTCTTGCTGAGCAACATAAATTTTGGGCTCCAGTGCTGTCGCAAGTCGAGGACTGCCTGTGCAATACATTGACCAGATAAGGTGGTTGGTTTGTTTTTTAGCCAAAGTGGACCAAACCGGGTACTTTGACTTGAATTTGAGCCAAACCAGGCGCTGCCCCATCGGAGGAAGCCTGCGTGCATCGCTCTGCTTCAGGCTGAAAAAAAAAAAAAAATCTTGTTTCTGGTGCCCGCCCGCGTTAAACAACTCCGCATCCTCCGCCTTTCCTCAATCCGGCTAGCTAGCTAGAGCTAGACAGACAAGACGGGCTGGCGGTGGGCGGAGCCTGTCACTGATGCCCTCGATTGGATCGAACCCGCCGGCCCCTCTCCGCCTTTCCAGGCCTTTGGCTCGGCCTCAGTCACGTGACGGGAAGTGGAAAAGCCGAGGGAAAGCCGTCCGCAAAAGCAGCAAGGAGAGTCCGGGGGACGCGCATCCCGTAGTTCCCCCCAGACCCCCAACCCCGCCTTCCTCCCGTTCCGTGCCCTTCCTTTCATCCGGAGCCTGACCCGGATCTTTTCCTTTTTAAGGTGCTCTGCCAGTCTCTTTCCCCCCCCCCTCTTCCCTGCCCCCGTCCCCCCGAAGCAGCCCTGGGATGGGGGGCCGGGCTTCCTCCCGGCTGATCTTCGCGCCGAGGCGATTATTGCAGCCTTGCTGCCGTCGGAGGGTGGCGGTGGTGGGAAGGGAAGCGAGGCGTCTCGGGGTCTTCGTCCCTGGCTGCCCGACGCGGAGCTGGACCGGGTTGCGACGCGTGTTTTGCACGGAGGCGACGAGCTTTCCGAGGCTTTGAGCCTGGAAGCTCCGTGGGAGGGAAGCGGGAGAAAAGAAATTGCAGCAGCAGCAGCAGCAGATCTTCCGAGCGGGCAGCGATCCGGCGGCTAAACGGGTGAGAGTAACACACACACACACAACCACACCTCTATACACCTGTTTCTGAAGCCAGCACCCGGATCCACCTCCCTTCCCCATTGCTACAGCCTCTGCCGACCCTATCCTTTATAGGATATGTCCAGGAGTGCTCTATTCAATTCAAACTTTTTTTTTTTATTGTCAATGCACAACATGTGTGTAGTGAAATTGAAGGAGCCTCCATTGGTGCAACCACACAAATCACAGAAACAGAATATATATCAATCACAGAATACATCTGACTTATAAACAAATCCCTAACCCCAGGAGATACCGGGGCTAGGCACACATTTACACACACACACACACACACAGTATTCTACCGGTATGTTCATATTGTACATTG
>JAEANM010005065.1:0-20042 GCA_017656035.1 Myanophis thanlyinensis
TTACTGGCTGTAAACCGCCCCGAGTCCTTAGGGAGATGGGGCGGTATATAAATACGATTAAAGATAAAGATAAAGATTACTCAAATGAATTAGTATGATGTATGAAGCCAATCTATGTAGGAGTGAATTGTAAAAAAAAAATGGGGGGAGGGGGAATTCAGGGAAAAAGAAAAAATCTGGTTTCATGTATCACTTGAGAATTTAAAAGATAATTTCAGAATTCTGAATATGGATTAATTGCTACATAGAAACTCAATTTCAAATCTGAAATAAAGAAAAAGTTCATGTTCTGAAAACACAAACAACTATGTTTTGAATCAAATTATGCAGTATTACCTAGTGGTTGAAAGAAAGGAAGTTTCCTTGCAAGTTGTAAAGGTTTCAACTTAAAGTAAAAGCCTACACATTTTTTTTTAAATCCAGTTGTATTTTCCAAGGCTTGTAAAACTGGTATGGCCACAGTTACTATGATTAATTTGGTTTTACTTTTCCTCTAGGGTTAAGAGAGTTATCTAGGTTCTTTTGTCCACTGATTAAAGCATTGTCTGCTGACCTCTAGTGGCTGACAACTTTATATTCAATAGTAAACTACTACAACTGAAGTACTTTACAGATTGGTCTGAGAAATTAGATAAGCCTATTAAGAGATTTTTTTCTTTGACTTAGATGAAGCATTAAAAGAAAAGAAAGTATGTGTCAGTGTAAACAAAACAATATTCAAAGTGCAGGTCAGATATATGTCTGAACCTGAGAATTATCTAAAATCTTTTAAAAATATGCTATGATTTATTTTATGATTTATATTTATGATTTATTTATATCTCCTTTATTAATGTGTTTCCCTGAAAATAAGACCTCCCCTGAAAATAAGACCTATTTAAGTGCCTGCACAGCCGGTCCCCGACATTTCCTCTGGTTACTTGCTGTGCAGACAACACAAGGTGAGGAGACGAGGCCAGAGGGGGAGAAGGTGGGAGGGACCTGCCATCACACCTTGCGCCCCCTCCTTACCTAACAGTGCAATGGTCGCAGAAGTCCCACACATTGCTGGGCCTCCTAGTTGTGTCCAGGAGGTGAGATGGGGGGACTTGCCCCACACGCCCTTACCTATGTCATATTTATGACAGTTATAACCTGGGTCTTGTGATCCCCTTTTGCGACCTTCTGAGAGGCAAAGTCAATGGGGAAATCCAGACTGACTTAACATCCGTGTTGTAGTTTAACAACTGCAGTGATTTCCTTGACAATTGGCAGGAAAGGTTGTAAAATGAGGCAAAATTCATTTTTTGCCTCACTGCAAAAATTGCAAACTCCACCTACCTCCACTCACCCAGGGCAACCACAATGCCAAATCCCAATCACTCCCACCCCAGGGTTTTGGATTAATGGATTTAATGATCTAAAATGACTTTTATTTTGATCCCCAGACAAAATGAGTTCAAAAAGAAAGAGCCGCTACATGGAATTCAGTAAAGGAATCGTGGAGGATTCTCAGGGCAAGAATCTGACAGCTTTCTGCAAAGATAAGATGTTGGATCCCTGGTCTGAAAATGGAGAACAGAATACGATAACCTCAGTCAACAGGTGCACAAGGGAAATGCTAAGAAGAGGAAGTATGGATCAGTTGGCAACCATTATTTCCTGACCTTGAAGACAGCATCTCTAAATGGATTGCTGACAGGAGAGCAAAGGCTTTGGTTGTATGCAGGGCTGATATTCAAGCATTTGTCTTTGCAGTGGCACCACAATTACAAATTCCCCAGGAACAATTCAAAGCCTTTCAATACTGGCTGGGTTGGCTTCCTTCAGCAATATGAACTGTCTTTGAGGAGATCAACTTCGGTGTTCAAGCTGGAAGATGCTGAAACTTGTCAAACATGTACTTGCATTCAAGTTCTTCATTGATGGCATTGACTTTTCCAAGTACCAGCCGTCCAATATGATTGCCATGGATGAAACTGCAGTGTTTATGGGCCAAGGAACTCAAACAACAATTGATTAGAGGGGTGCCACATCAATTTATCCCTCCACTGGGTATGAAAGTGCACATGTTACATGCCTATTGGCAATTCAGCTGGATGGAACCAAAGTCCCACCATTAATAATCAACAAAGGCAAGAAGGAAAAAATTGAGTGGGTTTCAGGGACTTACGTCCTTGAAACTGAAAAAGCCTGGTGTACTCAAGGAGCTATCAGGAAATGGATTGAGCTAATGCTGCCACTTGTTGTGCGAAATGGCTAAAGAGGTATGATATCTGGGATTCAGCCAGCACTCACTATGCCAAGGATATGAAGAAGTTCCTTGCGCAGAGAAGAATTGACCAGATTATGATCCCTGCAAGATTGACAGAATACCTCTAGACACTGGACATAGCGATTAATAAACCGTTCAAGGACCATCTCCACATTGAAATAAACAATTACAATGAGAACAGAATAACAAGAAATGAACGTGGGAACTTCATAAAGCCCAGCCTGCCAGAGCTTGTGACTTGGGTCAAGAATGCATGGGACAAAATCAGTGAAACGTGTTATCAATGAAATAAGAGCAGGCTATATGGACAGGAGGTATTCTTTTAAGGAGACCTCTTGCTAGCCATCAGCGATTGGGACCAATGGTTTTAAAAGAAATGGAGTCACCATCATAACTCATGACAAGAATTGCAGGCTCAATTGTGGTCGTAAGTCAAAGACTGCCTGTATATGATATCTGGTGAGGAAAGAACCATTACTGTTATTAATAATCTTGTATTCAATCTTTTCTGCCAAAACAGTCCTTAAAATGGCTAATAACAAAATGAAATTAGAAAGCAAATAAATACAATTTTTAAAAGTGCCAAATTAAAACACACTTCTAGACATTGTTAAAATGCATGATACATTCCTTAGGCTTAGTTGGATGCGGTTTTGGAATGCCAGTCAACAACTTCTAGGAATAGCTACAGTTGCTCGTCTTAAGTGTTTTAATAGCTTGTGACTGTTATATCCACTAAATCCATTTTGTCACTGGAATATGGCCAGTGAAGAGAAAAGTGGTTTGGGGTAGGGGAAGGGGATTGGCTTTAAACGTTCCCTGGTTTCTTTCTGCTTGCTTGCTTTATCTATGTTCAGTATACATTTGGTACATCTTTGTCCAATGAAATGGACCCTTTAGATAAGTTTTGAAGAACTGGCTCTTCCCTAGATATTGGGCTAAGACATGGTGGGTTCAATTTTTTTTACAGTGCTTGCTATGTCCTGTTTGGCCCTTTCCTTTTTGATTGTTGTCTGACTTATATTTTGAATTTGTTCATACCCAGAGTGCCTACAAATGTGATAAATACATACATTTTTCCTAGAACTGGGTGGCCTGGAGCAAAACATTGTTTCTCAGCTGAGGAAGCAGGCAATGGCAATCCACATGCCAAGAAAATTGACAAGTCCAGGTCACCAGGAGTCAAGATTGACTCAAAGGCAGAGAAAGAAAGAAAGAAAGAGATTACTGTATTGCATGGTATTATTTAAACCCTCCCACAAAAATTCAAACATTAAACAGACTCTCATAGCTTTTTTTTTTAATTTTACTATTGCCCAACTGTTGATGAAAACATTATTCACTGGAGCCCTCCTTAGGTAAAGAAACTGGTCTCAGTAACGTAAACACAAGCCAGCCATTTCTTTCTTGAGCATATAAAATAGGCTGAGTTGAAGCTCTACAGAAGGTGTAGAAGCAACTTTGGGACACATAATGTCTTCACTATTGGAGGAAAAACTTTATGAAATTCAAATTCAGTCTCCTGCTCCACAGAAAGATTTTCACTACTTCACCATCACAAAAACTGAGGTAAAACAGCATAGATCTCATTATTCTGAAATTAGTACCTTTATTGTATATTTGAAAAAAAAAAGTGGAGATATGAGAAAGCTGTAGTTTTTGATCTTCTGTATAGTCAAACATCTGTTAAGTCAGTTAAGAGACCAAAATCTTAGGTGAAAGAGAGAGTTCCAAACAATCATTCTGACAGATATGGCCAGTTATGTTTCTCTATATAAATCTGGTGATATGGTTATAGTCATGGACTCAAAAACAAATGACAGCATTTGTGTGTCATACTACTCTTTTTCTACCCAATGTAATTCAAACACACATAGTTGCAAATGATGTTCTCAATTTCTTGCTTTATGTTTAGATTTTTGATAAAATAGGAAAGGGATAATAACTTACTGTATTCTTTTTAAAATTCAATGCTGTAGGTTATCTGGAGATCATGGCAAATTACTTACCGACCTAATCAAGAAAAGATTTTTCCAAAGGAATTGAAGAAGACGCACACAGATTTTCTGTTGGATGAACAATTACACAGCAAGTATTAAGTGGGAAAATAATTGTGTATCTCTCTTTATTTCTCTATTCATGTGTGTACACAGTCATACCACATACACTCAAGGTTCCACTTTTAAAATCCAAAGCCAGCTTGGCAGAACTTCAAAATTAGAACTCACAGTTTCCTAGTTTCTAACCTGATGCCTTAGCCATTGTATATTAGATTGGTTCTTCGTTATTGTTTGTTAATGTTATTGTTTGCAGCACAGAGATTTGATCTTTGTTGTGCTAGGATAGGCTGCAATAGGCAAAGATAAACTTCCTAGATGTTCCCATATAAAACAGTCAAGGAAATTTTACCTTCTGAAGGTACACATAAATGTAAATGGCATTTACCAGCATAACTAATATTTTCTATAAAGTATAGAATCTGAATTTATGAAGATCTATTTTTTGCATACTATTTCTACTTATCTCTCTTCCTGTCACTCTTAAAACACCTTCATTTCTTTTGAAGCTGTTTTATGTAATTTGCAAATATGGTTTCATGTTTTAGTTTAGTAGTGTAAGAAACAGCAATGGCCCAGCAGCATTAAAGCAGACACAACTCTCCCAAATTTAATTCCCTTGGTTGTCACAGATGCTGAATTTTGGAGGCATTTTGTAAGCCCATTTGAGCGATCTAGGTTCAGAAATTGTTGCCCTACGATGCACTGTTTTGCCCATTTAAAGGAGTTTTAGTAGTGCATAGAAAGGATATTTTCATCTGTTATTAGCTACCCAAAGCCACTATAGCAAGGTGGCCACCATATCTTACTAAATAAAAATTTAAAAAATAATGACAGAATATATATATTAGTAAGCCTTATTTCTTCCAGAGAACTACTTGACATTAATGAAGTGCAGTGCCAAGCAGTTAGTAGATTCTTTCCATGGAGTTTGTTTAATTTCTTTATATCTCTTTGTTTCTGGAGCACTTATTTATTCCTTGTATAGAATCAGGTGTTTGTTCTGCTTATGTACTTAATGACTGGTGCTGCCCCTGCACGGGGGTGGTTACTATAGAGAAATCTGTTCATCATTCCAAATTCTTAAGTACATATACTGAAGCAAAGTCCTGAATCTTTCCTGATAAATATTATAATTATACTTCAGGACAAATTCATTTATATTTGAAACTTAAAAACTCTCAAGACTGCACAGTACTGCTGTATGTATGTCTGTATCGCTTATGGTACAAGAAATGCTTTAGTCATAATTATCCAAGGACAAGAACACTTTCATATGAAGTACTACTCAGGCAATCCAGAGTTAGCATTCTCTTTCATCATGATCATGGCACTTTGCTTTTTATGTAGTGCTAATATGTTTTCTTATGTATATGTTAATATATCTTGGGTAGTTTTGGTACTAAGGTATCTGAATTTGGTATTTATATATCTAAATAATATTTGAATGAATGAATGGATAAAGAAATAAATATGTTTTGTCCTGACAGATTTACAGGAACATAATTTCCAACAACAATTTGTGTTCTGCAAGCAAATCATTGTATTAAACCATCTGATGGCAAAACTGCCAAATGGGGTGACCACTGTGCACTGTATGACCACTGATTATAAACCGTAGAGCTATCATTGGGGGGCACATGTATTTTCCATAGTATGTTATTACCTAACTTTATTCCATATTATTTCAGGAGATATAGATTATTTCAAAGGGTTTCACATACATTCAAGTCCTCTGGCGTTTAATGCAAGAGGTCATTAATTTGTGAGGATCGATTTCCAAATACACCTAAGCATACCTAAACTATGGCAACTTCTTTAGAAGCCTGGGAACGCTACTTAGTGTGACAGGAGGATGTGAGTACAGCAATGTCCTGAAGAAGAATGGAACATTTTAGAGCTCAACAGAAAATTCTGTTCCTGAAAGGATGTGTTTTCAACATCTGTACTATGAATATTCTATCAAAATACTAGGATATAAGGTTATCCAAAAGAATGGAATAGCAGGAGATTCAAGGCAAATAAAAGAAATGTTCTACATGGTGGCTAATTAACCTTTGGAAATTGTATCAGATTGACAAAAAGGCTGGGCAGACATTTATCCAGAATAGGATTTCAATATTGGGCAAGCCATTGGATTATAAGACTTTCAAGTTTTCTTCTAATACAAATAGTCCTCAACTTACAACAGTTTGTTTAGTCACTGTTCAATAGGAATAGCATTTAAACATATATCACCCCATAGTGATTTACTGCACTGAGTGTTTTACAATGTGAGCATTATTTACCTATTGTCCCCAACAATCTGAGGCCTCATTTTACTGACTTCAGCAGAAAGGAAGGCTGAGTCAACCTTGAGCCCATCAAGATTGAACTGCTGGCTGAGGTTTACCTGCAATTCTGTACTTTTAACTGCTGCACCACCAGGGTTCAACAAAGTTACAACAGCTCTGAAAAAAGTGACATGGCTGTTTTTCTCAGGACTATTGCAGCATCCCCATGGTCATGTGATCAAAATTCAGATGCTTGGCAACTGACTCATATTTATGATGGCTACAATGTCCCATGGGCATAGGATAATCTTTTGTAAACTTCTGAAAAGTAAAGCCAACGAAGAAGCCAGATTCATTTAACAACTGTGTTACTAACTTAACTGCAGTGATTAACAACTGTGGCAAGAAAGATCATAAACGGGGCAAAATTCATTTAGCAACTCTCTCATTTAGCAGTTGAGTTCAGTTGTGGTGATACGTCTAACACTACCTCTACTATGATTTTTTTATTTTAGTAAAAGCTGCCAATATTGGGTGGCTTTAAAATGGGATTAGACAGTTAATGTTAAATAAGGCTTTCAATAGCTGCTATCTCTATCCATGCTGTCTCTCTAGTAATATGCCTTTCATTGTAATAGTGCTTGGAGCACAGTAAGAGCGCTCTTTTGTGTTCACATTATAGCCTCCCCTACATTTGAATAGGCAGCAGAATACTGCATGAGTCTGATCTAGCAGATCATCTTAAGGTCTTATTAATATAAGACCTTGACTACAAATGCTGTTGAAAAGCAAAGTTCACCTACTGTATATAAATGGCTTGAGTCTTATACTCTCCAACAGGTACTTTTCTAGTTTATTAATGGCCTTTCTAGTATCTGGAATCAAACTTTTGTATCAAGAGCTATGTCCTTGCTCTGCCTTCAAGCCTTCTAATTCATATCAATATCTACTGTAAGTGAAGCTTGACAATCTGGCATGTTTGTTTTTATTTAACTTTTATATTACCAGTATTTTATTCTACACTGATCAGTGTACAATAAAGGGTTGGTATAAAAATGCCCTATTGAATAACCATAAATCCATACTAAAACTATTAATAAAAATACCTGTGATTGATTAGGTGTCAAAAACTATTTAAAAAGATAAGTCTCCACCTCAGTATCTGTTTGAAATATGGTATGTATATATAACTAAATATGCTTTAAATTTCTTTGCCATAATAACTCATAAATTTATTAGAGTATTTATAGTAAAGAGTGAACCTAAGTGTCATCTCTCATACCACTTTTTACCAAGTGCTGGTAAAACACAGATAAAACAGAAAGTAGATTCTATCTCATCTCAAAGACCAATTGAATATAAACAATTAACACTATGTAACAATAAAATTCTTACAAACAATTGCAGTTGTAAACATAATTATCCAGGTCTCCAATTTTTTCCTTCCATTTAAAATTATAATTCTGTTTGATATTATGTAATTAAAATATGATGTAAGTTGCTTTCTCACACCAAGATTTCTTCATGCTAATTGTAAAGACCCAACTGAGACATCAAATAAAACTGATAAAATTCAGCTCTACTAACTCTTTAAAATCAGTCTTAAATCAAGTATTATACCCTACTCCCTCCTGAGTTCTTGTTCCTACACAATTACCCCCCTCCCCACTAACAGGATTCATTTTACATCATTAATTTTAGATAGTCTCAAACTCTTCAGATCTGCCAAATAACAATAATTCCAATCATTACAAGCAGAACAACCTTCTCCATTCAAAAACCTCATTGTGTTCCATGAATCTTGCTCCACATTTTATTGTTGCCTTCCGTCTTCTTTTAGTATAGTAGAGGTTTTTCTCTTCATTCTTTGTAGCTTCTTTTTCCAAATTACTTCTCAGTTGTACTGTAGATATTTAATTAGGAAGGCTAACATATCAAAGTTGAAAAAAATAATGCAGTACTGTTGTAGTTTCATTTAGCAACCATCTCCACAATTTATGAGCTGATCAGTGTTTTGCAATGACCTTTATTATTAGAGTGTGAATGACTATATTGCTGTAACCATAATGCACAGCCTTAGTAGTGTTTATTGTTGCAGCACATGTGCTAAACATTTTTCCCCATCGATTTACTTCATTCAGAGCAAGTTCAAAGCATTTTTGGGAAAAACATGCTGAAATACACTCTCAACTTGTGTGAAGGACACTACGATTTCCTAGTTCGAATGCCTGAAAATTTGATTGTTCATATTATGTCATTTCTTAATCTGGAGGATATTGAACAATTGTCAAAAACCTGCAAAAAGTTTCAGCAGGTAACAACTTTCATTGTTATTTTAAAATAGATTTGCTGTTTTAAATAATTGCCATAATATGGTCTATAATTTATATGGTGTGGTACAGAAGTTACGTATGTCAACTAACATACTACCATGTACAAAGAAAAAACACTTAGCTTTGAGATACTGTATATCAAAAAATTAAGAATTAATGCAATGGAGATGAAGTATAAACATCTATTTTGATAAAGATGATAATTTGTTTTACTCATAAGTAGAATATAATAAGCATTGTAGATATTTATCTTTCAGCTGTGTAACACTGATGAATTTTGGGAAAGAATAAAAAAATTGCAAGATAAATTTACTCTTAATCTACAGTCAGCCAAATTTCCAGTTTACAAAAAGCAGAGAAATTTCCATCAAAGAAGAGACTATCTGAGAAGGCATACCATGTTCTTCTAAAATGTTGAGTTTATGTCTTCTTAATAAAGACTACTATTCAGATTGCAAAATATACTGGACCATAAATGTTTCATAGTGTCTGTGACTTCTGCCCCTTTTTTCATTATTCTACTGTATACGCTCCTCAAGATACAATTCCTCTTTTCAGATGCCTATATTATAACTTAGAATTTGCATCCTTTGCCTGTGTTAGCTTGGAATTCTGGGAGATGCGGTTTCATACTATCTAAAGGGTGCCCAGATAACCTATTGTGTTTAGTTTCCAGTTAAATGAGAAATGATTTTCCCAGTTAAATGAAGATGACTCTTCAAAAGCATATAATTAATATTTTTTTTAAAAAATTGTGATCAGTTTTTTAAACAGAAATATCATGCACTAAAGGGCAACACAACATACAATGGTTGTATCATCTCCCCCACTTAGAGAACAGCTATTCAGAAAACAAGAAATTATATAAATATCCAATGGATATGTTCATCGACCCTATAAATTATTTTCCATATACATTTCTGCACCAGAAGTTAAAAAAACAAAGCAAGCCAATATTTTGATGACCAGATTTCAGTTTAATCTTCCAATGACTGAAATTAACAAAAATGTATTTACATTAAAACAAAGGCTGATAATACAGTAATAAAAAAAATCAAAACACAAGTTTAAAAAATAGATAACAAAAGGCCTGTATTTCTTATAAACAGAAAGCATATTAACATTGATTTTATGACTTGCCTTTATGACATATGTATATTTTTTTTCACAAAAAATGGGAAAATATATCTCATCACAATGTATTCTAATAGCATAATGAGCAGGGGGACCTGTGGCAGGTACGGTGCATTCTGCTGTATAATCTATTTATAACCCAAAATAGTTCCATCAATGCCATGTAAAAATATATTTCATGAAATATTTACATACAAAAAACAACTAATAAACCCACATATTGAAAAAAGGCAAAAGGTTTTTAAAATGTCATTTCATGAAAGGCCAATGTTGCATTAAATATTCAGACTTGAGTTGCCTTTTTTCAGGTAATAGAATGAAAGGTAAATACTGTTTAAGAAAGTTAGAAATAGATTGACACTTACCCAACATTTTATGAAACTGAAAAAGAGACTAAATATGATAGGGTAGGCCCATACATCACAATTCTTCTTTTCTCTGAAGTCCTATAAAGAATGACCCTTTTGTGGTCAGCTAATGCTGACCCTTCCCTTGTCCACATGCTCCCCATTGAAAACTATTTTGCTTAGGTTGTTGCTGTTCCCTTGGTGGATGTTTGAGGTTCGAGGGCAGAGATGAATGTTGTGCCATTATGCCCCTGCAAACTACCAAAAACCTCATCAACATCTTTCTGTAAATGTATCTTTTAACCATGATCCTATAGCAGATTAAGCACTGTCCTACAATAATGATGCAAACATTGCATTAATTATAAATATATTGATTCATATTAAAAGTTGCAGTTGCTGTAATTATTACATGTTGGGACAAAACTACTGACAGGACCAAATCGAAGGTACTGTAATTGTCTTTCTCTCACCCACAGATATAAATATACCTATATTTTGTACAACACTTTTTTTGTATGTACATACAAAACTGGGAGTGTGAAAATGTCTATGGAGACATTTGAAAAGCACCTTTGGGACTGTGAGTGTATGTACTTTGTAGAAGATAGTAAACATGTTTCAGTGAAAATGTCTGGAAATAAATATCTTAAATATTTCTTTTGCTTAGCAGATGTAGCATTTTCTCAAAAGTTTTATACAAAACATAGCAATTTAAAATATGTTTGGAGTTACTAGGACTTCCAAACTCTACCTTCTAAAATCTAGCATAATTTTCAGTTATATTGCCTCAAAATCACTTCCCTCTGTCTCAAATCAAAATACCTTTTGTGTATGTAGGAAAAAAAAAACTTCCATTATGCAAAGAGATGCACATTTGAATGTGTCAGAAGTTAGTGATGTATATAAAATTAATCCTAGCACAAATACATAACGATTACCATGTATGTATCTATAGACATTCTGAAATCGTATTTTTGCTCTTATGCTGACAGCATACTATCCTCATACATGGAAAAAGAAACATGCCAGCTTTAATTTGATTCCAAGGCTGATAAGTCCATTCTTTTAAAAAAACCAAACATTCTCATTTACTTTATATGATGTTTCATGAGGTCCAGACTCATACAGAAAACTTTAAAAAGGAATGAGATTGCCTACTAGAATTTTCTTGGCAATGCTGGCCAAATTCTAAGAACATTTAGTTCTCTGTAGGGCACTAAATCTTAAAGCTGAATGTCCATTTTATTCTACATCTTCTCTCTTAGAACCACCACCAGCTGAGTTGTCTGCCTCATACCTTCTGTCATAGAGTTCTTGAGAAGTTTTTTCAGCACAGTCATAGAACCTACTTGTAGGTCCCATATGTGTTCGAATGCGAATTCCTGGTTGGTACAGCTGCATGGCTGGGCGATCCTGTGCAGAAAAAAGAAAAGAAAGAATATAAAAGCTCTGAGAAAACTATAATTGCATTGGGGATCTCAATGCAGCCTAAGTGAATGAATAGTGCATATAAAGAAATCTTTCTGCTATTACTTCATATTTAGTAAGAATTAGTCTCTCTCTTCTTTTCAAGCAAACAAAAGATTCTGGAGAAAACTGAAACTGAAAGTGATAGGATAAATAGCACCAACTAACCCATGGGAAAATTAGTCCTCACTCATGCTGATTAGAACCGTTGCTAATTAAATCCATACAAATATGGATATAATAATATTCAAACACAAAAGACTTAATAGTTTCTGCACACAGAGAAACCCCTTAGTTAATATTTGCAAGCTAATCTAACATTGACCTGTCTAGCTAATAAGCATGGAGATCGGGATATAAGAGTGCTACATAAATATGTCATCTTGCAGCCTTTTGCTCAGTGCTGAAAAGTCTTCATAATGGAGTGGAGGAGAAATTGACAACTCTGATGTAATCCTATAACCAATAGTGTAAGATTAATCCACAATTTAAAAGACACTTACTTGTGTTGGGAATGTACTTCTTGGAATCAGTTAGATATGCTTCTCAAAAAACATGTGTAAAGCAAAGCTTCACATTCCTGATAAATTAACTCATTATAATCAGGTTGCAACTGACAAAGGTTGTGTGATCCACAATGGATAGTACTGTCACTGCTGCTACATCATCAGGAAAAGGCATTCTTTTTGCTGCAGCTGCACACAGCCAAAGTGCCATATCAGAAAATACCGCTCTTCTAAAAACAGAAGCATCAACAATAAGGCTCTTACGGAGTAAGTGTTCTTTTAAAATGTTTTGGAAAAATAAATCTCTGCCTTTTTTTTTTAAGGGATAACTTGCCTTGGCACTCACATGAAATTGCTTTGTGCTCTTTGTTATTCATCAGCACCAGTGTTATTAGACTACTGTGGCTAATAGGCTTTTTGGTAACAGCATATTAGAATGTAAGGTCAGGATTTTTTAGAGTGGATTGGGTCCTGATAAGCTCTCATTAAAAGAGCAGGCACTCAGTTGTATAAAGCAGGTGAATATATTTTTTCTTTTAGCAAGAGAAAAAATTCATAAGAAAAAGACTTTGTAATAATTTTATTTTAATTTGGGCCATGTAAATAAGCAGCAAAAATATCTTAACTGCTTTGTTTATAAAATGTGGATTATTTTTTCATGTTATTTCAACATAGTTGTTAAAACTTTAATGCTGTGATGTTAAAACAAATCCTCTGTGCCCCTGATATAATTTTACTAATGAAAGATTATCCTAAATGAATAAAAGAACCTTATTTCTTATGCGCTCCTTTTTGGATGCCATGTCATCACACTTGTCCTCTTTACCCAGTTTGTCTACTGTGTCCACAGTGAAGCTGTAGTTGTAGCTCACTTTCTTTCCTCGGTCTTGGTTGTACCCTTTCTCCCACTTCGGTTCATCTTCATTCCGTCTCACATATTTCTCAAATTCATAGTGAGTTCTGTGCTTTTGACCATCTTCCAACCGATACCTTTGTCTCTCGGGTTCTTTTTCACGAAATCTTCTCTCTGAATCTCTTTGTTCTTTATCGCTGTCATTTTGGGATCTGCGTTTTAAAGGTGAGTAAACAATTAATCAGGTGAACGTAAGTTTGCTTATATTATTATTAGCGATGCCACAAAAGGAGAAGCAGTTTGGCTGGAGATGGCTGATGCAATAACAGAAAAGACACTACCACCTTTCAACTCAAAACCTGTGTTTTTTTCTTTTAATTTGTTGTAATAGTTCATCATTTTAAACTTTTATATTTATAATTATTTTTATAATCATGTTTTATTATGTGGCTGCTCAAAGGCACCATGAATCATAAGATGAGCAGCATATGAATTTAATAAATAATAATAATAAAAGGAGGCTTGCCTGCATTTAATTTTGTATTTTGCATTCAGTTGAAAAAGGAAATGATAAAAATAAAGGTGTATAATGTAAATGCTCATTCCAGAATTTAGGCATTTGGTTAAATCTTTTTTGTAATACTTTAAAAAATTTTCTTTCTAATCCTCTGATATTAAAAGCTATGGAACTGACAGAAAAAGCAAAATAAATTGTGGTGGTCTAATGGGTAATATACCAAAATTTTCATGATCAGGCAATATTGGTAGATGGTAGAGTCATTCAACTTTTTAATAAATAATGAGCATCATTTTGAATCAATAAGCCAAATAATATTTCTCAAGAACCCAAAGTCTTACGTTCTAATTTCATTTATTCCTAATTAAGATAATGTCCCACTATAAGTTATCAGAGAAAGGGACACTTTACTGAATCAGATAGTAAAGAGACTCAGGAATAGTATATAAAGATAACTGGCAATTTAAAAGGGTAAATTAATTTAGATTTTTTTTAAAAAAGCAAATCAATAAATAAAACATACTTATATAGAGGTATGGTATCATATTTTTCTACCAGTAATAGAATGTACAAATATATTTTAAACTAGAGGACCTAGCTAGACAGTTTTGAGACAGACGAAAGATAACAGATTGCTACATTTATTTCTTTTTCTTAAGATAAGTGTTTTTGCTTGAAAGAGGTTAAGAGTTGGCATTTTTATTACAGAATTCTAATAACCACACATCAGATATTTCCTCAATAGCTGTACTTCTATATCAGTGAAAAAAGAGTTCTTTCAACATTAATTAAACTACTGTATGTACAGAAAATGCCATGTTTGATTACAAATAGGAGAAAAATCTACATTCCAGACACACCAGATGGCTGTAAAGGAATGAAAGGTTCTTCAAAGAAAGCATCTAAGGACTGGTTTGGACAGACAGAACAGGACATAATAAGCAGCAGCAGAAATAATGAATACGCAGTCCCTAAACTGTATACATCCACTTGCCCTTCTAAGTGTTAAAGAAGGAAGAAGTGACCTTTTTGCTACCGACAGCTGGATACATCTACGGGTAGCATACTCTAACAAAAGATATAGCAAGAGTAAACAATGGGCAATGTTGATCTCTTATAAATACACAGAACCTTCTCCACTGTTTATCAAACACATTCTTCTGCCTTATCTGTACTTTTCATTTCCAGAAAAGAATATTACAAATTAAAAAAGAACACTTTCCCTTCTCACTTCCTCAAAATTGCGAAAATAGAAAGTATGCTATATTTCTGTACTTCAATACAGTGAATACAGCTTCTGCTTCATACCTATGCAAAAATTTGAAAAAGAGAAGAAATGTGCTAGAAGGAAAAACATTCAAGAGACTAAATGCAGATTGTGAATTTTAATGTCTACAAGTGCCTTACAGCAATCAGACCAATTACTTTGAGATCAGTTAACTAAACTTATTTTAAAAAATTATACCCCATGCTTTAGCTGAAAAAGTTCCCACTACAGTTTACAGATCAATAAAAAATATTTCTGCCTTGAAGTCTAAAATAAATGACAGAAAAATATAAAACACTGAAATGAGAAAGGGAACAAATGTTCAGGCACCAACTCTTAATGTTGTAAGAATCTTATCACCTCTCATCGATGTCTATCATATCCATCCATCTGACAAGCGAGCCAACCAGCCATCCTCCATCCTTTCTCTCTCTCTCTCTCTCTCTGATACAGTCTAGTGGAATGACTCTTGAATGATTATTGGACTGCCAAAGTGTAATTGAATTGACTCCATAAAGGAGTGGCAACAGCTTTACTTTCTTTAGCTGTGCTACAGACCTGATGGTTGAAACATTAAATGCCAAATATTTTTTTAAAAATGAACATTTTCTTATGTCCATAATGTTTTTCATTGTAATCAGCATGCAAACTGACATATAAGTTATCAAATATTCTGCAATCATGAAATGAGAATTTAACATTAATTAAACATTTAGCTTTACATTTCTATGATCTAGACCGGGGGTGCCCAATACGTCGATCATGATCAAGTGGTCGATCGCTAAGATTGTATGGGTAGATAGCCTGCCTTCTGCGGTGCTTTGGAAGTGGGATTGCTCCTGGGTGAGCAGCTGAAAGGCAGGAAAACTTTTAAAAATGAATATGAGCTGCTGCGTGAAGAAAGGAAGCCACCGCTGCGGCTCGTGCTCATGGTGCTGTTGCGGGGGGTGGGGAGATGAGGGAGAAAGAGAGAGACAGAGAGAGATAAGCAGACAGAAAGAGAAAGAGAGAGATGAGAGAGAGAGATGAGAGGAGAAAGAGCAAGGGCAGGTGGGAGGGCCCAAGGGGATGGGCAGGGAAGTCATGTATGCAACTTGATAATGCACACTATACAGTATTTTGTTTTGATTTGGTCATTTTAAAAGTAGCTCACAAGCCAAAAAAGTGTGGGCACCCCTGATCTAAACCAAGAAAATAAAAGTTAGCGTGTGATGGCTTCATCACTGCCACTCACCTCATTTAAGAACTCCAGCAAAATGATTTACTGTAGGAGTTAAATTAATGTATTGCTGTGCAGTTTAAATTTTTTAATTGCACAGGATTAAAAAAATTAACAAGATATCAAAGCAATGATCAAAAATGCCCAATAAAGAAATAACTCACTTTTCCTTAAGTTCCTTTAGAGGAACATCCAGTGGCTTGGATTTTAAACTCCCATGTCCTGGTGATTTCTCCCATTTGTTGTCTTCAATATCACCTTTTTCTTTTTCTCTGTGCTTTTCTGTAATCTGTTCATCTCCCTTTTCAGGCTTCTTAAGAAGCTAAAGAATATTTTAATATACATATAGTTATTATATTTATCAAGTAGGTACCAAGGCATTGAACAATAACTGAGATGAGGGGTGGGGAACAAAAGGTACTTTCTTATATCATCTGAGCATTTTTACAGATCTTTTTCTTTTTTCTTTTTATAATTTTCATTGGTATTTATTAATATTTACATCATAATAAACATTTTAACCATAGTGTGTCATACATCTAATAGAACTATTTACATTCATTTTTATACATTATATTTTTTGGTCTAACCATATATACAATTTATTTCAGACCGCATGATATTCCTCTTCATCCTTCCCTTTCATCTTCAGCGTTAACTTCTCCATTTCTGCACATTCTAAGATCTTACATATGAGCATTTCGGTAGTTGGTATGCTTTCTAGCTTCCAGCATTGTGCATAAACAATTCTTGCTGCAGTTATTATATGTATGATGATGTATTGGAAGTGTTTTCGAATTTTTGAGTCAAGCATTCCTAATAAAAATATTTCTGGTCTGGATTCAATTTCTTTGCCTGTTATTTCATAGGTCCATCTCCTTACCTGTTCCCAATAACAGATCTTTTTCATGTGTTTCTTGTAAGCACATATAAAATTGAGTTCTATCCATTGCTTTTGGTGCAATTAGTTCTTTGTTATGTTGTCATTATTTACTTTTTAAAACTGGAACATTTCATTGGCTTTCAAAAAGTTATTTATCCTAGCATTCAAGGTATTGTTAACACAAATAAAATGGATACTAGAGAACAAATTGTAGAATATATATTAGATGACCTTGGCAGTGAGATCCAGATGAACCTCAATTTTACCAATTTAAATCCATTGTTTCCAGAAAGCCATGGAATTGGCTGTTAGAGGGAATAATGAGGAACAATTGAATTAATACTTACTTACATCTGGTCTACAGTAGAGCTGTTTTCCTTGTACACATGGGGTCCAGGAGACAATTTGGCAAATAATATTAAATAGTGATAACGTAACAGAGAACTAATTGCACCAAAAGCAATGGATAAAATTGAAATGCCTCTAATGAAGCATTTGAGATAAAAAAAGCAAAATTGGAAACTTTATCCCCATGAGCTTCCTTAAAATTAATTTATCTTAGAATGCAGCTCTGCCTTGAGTAATGGGACTCTTCTATAAAACTCCAATATCTCATCCTCATTCAAGAGGAGTAAACAGGGAGAAGGATAAGAGAGGTTGTAAGAATACACTGAAATAAGCTCATCTTACAAGCTAAACCAGCCCTGTGATACTTGCTATTCCAAATCCTACTGAATTCTCAACACACCATTAGGATTTGTAAAACGTTAACAATATATTAATGACATAGATAATAACAATATATTAATGACATAGAAAATAACAAATAATAGTAATCAAGTATGCTATACAGGATACTCAAATGAATCAGAGGAGTTGAATCAAATGAATCAAATGAGTTTCCTATGAATAATTTTTATATCTGGCCGTGTAGTGAAGGAAACGGTTTTCCTTCATAATTATCTTGCATATGGGGGAAATAACTTCAGTTTTAAAGATAAATGTTATTTCTGGCTCTCCACAGCAAAACTTACAAATCACTTTTCTTTGTGAGGGAAATACTGTATAAATTTATCATTTTAAAAAACGTTTTATAAACATGAATTAATCTAATATACTGAAAGCTTAGTACCATTAAAGCACTGAAAACATACTGAAAAATATATTTTCATTTTCTGCATTACCTTAATCCTTATTTCTTTTTCAGCAATTTTCTTTTGTTTCTCAGCTTCTTTTCTTTTGCGCCTTTCTTCCTCTCGGCGTTTCCGTTTCTCATCTTCTCTTAGCCGTTTTTTTTCTGATTCTCTTCTCCTTCTTTCTTCCCTTTTCTCTTCTCGAATTCTCTGAAATATTGGAAAAGGTTAGCATTGATTTATATTACTATTACAAAAAACTGAAGTCAAAATTTCAGCTATAAATCAAAATGCTGACATACCTGTTTTTCTAATTTTCTATTTTTAATATATTCCAAAAGTGGGGTGGTTCTTCTAGCTAAAACACAAAAAATGTGATGTAGTGTTCCACTCCTAAAATAAGCATGTTTTATATTTGTTAACATTTAAGCTTCAACAAGATAATTAATAAGAGATAATTAGTAACATTTCATTTGGTCCATGGGCTATTAAAGAAACATTTGTCTATATTCCTATTTATATTACTAAGGAGTCTAAAAAACTATCGCAAGCCTCACAGTTGCAATACTAATATAGAAGCCTTAACAATAAGTTTTATTTTTTTCAACAAATAGT
This sequence comes from Myanophis thanlyinensis, assembly GCA_017656035.1. Classification (NCBI taxonomy): domain Eukaryota; kingdom Metazoa; phylum Chordata; class Lepidosauria; order Squamata; family Homalopsidae; genus Myanophis; species Myanophis thanlyinensis. The sequence continues at coordinate 18,862 of JAEANM010005065.1, forward strand.
TTTCCATATATTTTCAATAATTAGAGTACAAAAAATATTTATTTCACCTTTGATCTGAGCGAGGAGATTTTTATACCTCATACCTCTTTTATTTATTTTTAAATTATTGAAAGTGCACCTTTGTGGAAAATGTATGCTTCAAATTTCTGTAACAATATGCCATAGCTACTGATAGCTATTATTAACATTAATAACAATTAACTGCTGAAAACAATATAGTTAAAAATCCACTTGTGTATATTACTTTTTTACTTCAATGGGAAAAATAAGGAAGAACTCTTTGGTAGATTTATAATAACAATCCATTGCAGCCATAGAGAAAACTGGAAATTATTTCTACATCAATTCATTATAGTTTTATATATTAGTGAGGACAAAGTTCCATTTCAAAGATAAGAGATCACAAAACGACAGCTAGTAATAGTACCAATGTTAATGTGTAAATGACTGCCTTTTAGAGACTTCAAGTTAAAACAATAACCCATTATTTTATAACTCTTGCCTAAAAACTGAAGGCATGTACCTTAACATAAAAAACATTAATAATTAATATTTTTAAATTATAACCCAGGTGGATTGGGTCACAAGCAGATTTGACAGTGGTTGCAAATGGTGTGGAGGGTTGGATTGCACATGCAGAATATGATCAACACCAGAACCTGCTTCTTCCTTGGGCAAGCACTTATTTAAAACGCTACAACAGTGGGCTCCAATTTGCTTCCTGCCTCCACCTGCCTCCAACAGCTAGTGTTTGCTCATCTCAATATACAATTTTTCCCTTCAGTGAGTGTTAATGTAAAGTTAGAGGGACACATGGCATTGAATTTTCATATTTTAGTTCACTTGTAAATAGCGATGGACAAGACTCTCAATAGGACTTTGCTCAAGGCATATCTTCACAGTGAATGCTCTATGCATCCATCAGCATTTGTTGGCTGTACCATTAGAGGGGCAACTTGATAAATATCAGACCACAAGTGTAACTAACATGAGGGTAGGGAACAATTTTAAAAGAGCTGATGACTCAAGTATGGTAAAAGTAATCATCGCCATTTTAGTTTGAGGGAATGAAAAATTAATAATCTATAGTTGGTGGACAGTTCTACGTCTCTTTCACCTCAGATGTCTGAGGGACTTCAGACTACCACCAAAGGTGCTCAGGAACTTCTATTCCTGCACTG
>JAEANM010005066.1:0-20041 GCA_017656035.1 Myanophis thanlyinensis
GGAAAGAAGCTTTTCCTCATTCTTTCTGTGTTTGCCTTCAGGGAGTGAAAACGCTTTCCTGATCGCATTGTGGTAAATCTCGATGTCATGATGACCGACAATGTGGCCACCAAGGCCCACATCAACAGATGAGGGCACCCACTCATGGTCCTTCATGAGAGAGGTGCAAGCCCTATGCCTCTGGGCAGAAATTCATTTAAGATCCATCAAGCCCAACATATATCAGGAGTGGCAAATGTCCAGGCAGACTACCTCAGCCGGACACGAGTCAACCATTCAGAGTGGCAGCTGCACCTGGATATCTTCAAGGAATTGATCGAATGATTCAGCACTCCAGTGGTCGATCTGTTTGCATCTCCTCAGAACAACCAGCTATTGAGGTTTTTCACCAAGGGATGGAGGAACAGATGCTCTCTGCAGTCCATGGCCAACGGATTGCTATATGTATTTCCCCCTCTCCCCCTCATCCCAGGAGTGATCAGAAAGACCCTGGAAGAGGAAGCCAAGCTTCTGCTAGTATCATCACACTGGCCCAGAAGGCCGTGGTTTGCAGACCTCATCAGCCTCTCAACTGCCCGCCATTGGCAGATTCCCCCAGATTGGCTGATTCTGTGTCAGGGGAACCTATTACATTCCGACCCAGAATGGCTCCAATTGATCATTTGGAGGTTGAGTGGCAGGTCCTGAGAAGGGACAACTTATACACTAGAGTCATCCAGATGATCCAGGCCTCTAGGAGGCCATCAAGCAATTGGATTTATGATGCTACATTGGAAGGCTTTTTTGTTCTTGGTGTGCCAGGACACAGGTCCCTTCCCATAGCCCAGATCCTGGATTTTCTCCAGGAAAGCTTAGACAAGGGGCTATCTCTAAACACACTACGCAGACAGTGGCAGCTCTTTCCACGGTCCTGCTCTGTAGGAGGAGAATGTCTCTCTCCCAACATCTGACAATCCGAAGTTTTTTTAAGGGGGCTACTAACCTGAAACACCCAATGGTTCACCGATATCTGACTTGGGACTTATCCAAGGTTCTAAGGGATCTCACAACCGTCCCGTTCGAACCCTTATGCACAATTAGTTTGTGTTTCCTTTCTCTAAAGGTAGCTTTCCTAGTAGCAGTTACTTCAGCTAGATGCATATCTGAGCTAGCAGCCTTATCAGTCAAAGAGGATCTCTGCATTTTTCATCCAGGCAGGGTAGGTCCTTAGATTAGAACCTTCCTTCATTCTGAAAGTCAATTCCTGGTTCCACTGAGCTCAGGAATTATCATTGCCAGATTTCTGCCCAGAGCCAGTCCACTCCAAAGAAAAGGAATGGCATACATTAGATGTTTGCAGAGCACTTAAAATATATATCAAGAGAACGGCTCCCATTAGAAGACGGAGTTGCTCTTTGTGGCATTTCAACCAGCCTCTTTAGGCAAGAAGGTATCTTCATCCACAGTTGGCAGATGGCTCATAACTTGTATAGCCAGGACTTATGAGCCCCAGAAATTGCAGGTTCCCAGACACCTAATGGAACATTCAACCAGAAGCGTTGCCACCGCAGTGGTGTGGTCAACTCAGGCATCCATAGAGGATATCTGTAAAGCAGCTACCTGGTCTTTGCCTTACCCTTTCAGTAGGAATTATAAGTTAGACTCTTTTGCCTTGGCCAATGCGGCCTTCAGCAGATAGATGCTGCAATAAGTGCATTCTGAGGTAGAACCCTAGGCCCACCCTCAGGACTGCCAGCTTGTGCCATTCTTGGATTCTCTGCCCTCAGCACAACAGATAAAGGGCATTTGTCTTAACTGATACTCTCCTTCTCATCATGCTGAACAGAGAATCGAAACCCACCCCATAGACAACCTGGTCCTAGGTGCAGGGGTGGTAGGCTTACTTTTTTACAGGAGCTCCTGCTGTCTGTCAACACATCTTCGCCAAAAACTGGGATACAAGCCAGGAAGTAAGGCATGGTTTTAATGTAGGAATTAACCCATTCTTGGATTCTCTGCTCAGCACGAGAAGGAGCGTATCAGGTAAGATCAATGCCCTTTTTGCATTCATTATGGAAAGGTCACTGCTGCTTAATGAATTACTGCATTACCTTTGTAATTAGTGTCATTTGTCTTAGAATTACTAATACAGTGCCTTGCCTTGAATTTAGTAAGGAAGTAGACTTTTAACATTCTCAGCAGGCTGACAGCAATACTGAGTGTTAGAATAAATAAATCTAAATCTCTTTTTAGACAAAGATTGGTCATTCTTCCCTTCTAGTGAGATACATGTTCTATTTCATTGCAGACATTTGCCTAGGAATTCTGGAAGTTGGATTCTAGAACCTGGAAGGCAAATGGTGATTTTAAAAATTACTAGTATGGAAAATAGTCCTATCATTTCATTTCCATCTCTATATCAGAACTGGTCTCTGTATGTGCACTCATTTTCATTTTAGTACAAATAATTTCTCATTTTTGAGAAAAGAGCCTAGATTTTATACATGTAGTCCTCAACTTACAACCATTCGTTTAGTGACTTATGACAGTTTTTCACACTTATGTTTGCTACAGCATCACCATGGTCATGTGATCAATATTATGGGCACTTGGCAACTGGCATGCATTTATGATAGTTACACGATTCTGAGGGCATGTGATCATCATTTGTAACTTTCCCAACTGGCTTCTGACAAGCAAAATCAATAGGGAAACCCAGATTTGCTTAATGACCACATAATTCATTAAACAACTTGAGTGATTCACTTAACAACTATGGCAAAAAAAGTCATAAAATAGGGAAACACTCACATAATTGCCTTGCTTAGGAAAGGAAATTTTACTCACTTGTGGTTATAAGTTGAGGACTACCCGTAAAGCAGATTTACAACAGATCAGTAGATCTACACTGACAAAATGAGTATGAAAGCACTTTGGTTTTGGATAGAAACTGGTGCTTATTTATATATTTTAAAAGTGTAGGTGCTGTACTTTTTCTAAAAATAGAAGATAGATAAAATTCATGATAAATTAAATAATATAGGTCTATAAACTTCTGCTTAAGCAGAAAGTATTTTCAATGAACAATGTTAAATATACAGCTTAGGGGATTCCAGTGTGTATGCATTCAGATTTCCTGTTCTTATTTTCAATTTCATTTTCTGCATATTTCATATTCAGTAGATCTTTCATTCACGAGTTTAATGGAAGATGTGAATTGGCTACAATAATATCATGTGAAATTATACATGTGGTTTCAAAAATAAGATATATCATGTTTCTCCCAAAAGATGCCCCACCTAGTAAAGAAGCCCTATCATGGTTTTCAGCGCATGCAATAAAATTAAGCCCCACCTACAAAATTAGCCCTAATTAAGACCCCACCCTCCCCAGGGTGCAGGGGGTGGGAAAGGCACATAGGTAAAAATTAAGCTGGGGTTGGGGGTGGTAGAGCTGTCCTACTTACCAGGCCTCACATATCCAACACCTACCTCCCCACCTTCTATGTCCACTACTTCTGCGGGTGCTTGCCGCCACTCCCACGCTTTGCCCCAGCCTCCATTTCGCCTTCAGATGCTTTCCGAAAAGTCTCTCTGTAACTGATAGTAGAGCTTCAGGGCGATGTATACGGGTAGTGGCAAGCAGCCGCAGAAGAAGAAAACATGTGCATATCACCCCGGCCTCCATTTTTCATTCAGATGCCTTCCAGGAGGCATCTGCAGCTCTGTTATTGGATGCAGAGGGCTTTGCAGAAGGCTTCTGCAGCTTTATTATTGGCTGCAGAGAGAGGTTTTACTGTGGTTCACCAAAAAGTCTCCATCCAAGTGCTGAGGGTTTAGAATGCAGGCTCTTTTGCTCATGATAGGAAAAGGGGAGGGGGATTTTCTTGCTTGTCATTCATTCTGGAGGAGGAGCAGACGACTGGTGGGCGCACTGGGTATGACCAGCATGGGCTGTCCTGGAGGAGCCATGCTTCTTACCTTGGGCCACGGTGAGCTGGTGGGGGCTCTGGGCTTGGGTCGCTCTGGCCCCAGGCACTCCTCCCCAGGCAGGAGCAGCCTTCCAGCCGTGGGGAAAGCACTCTTTTTGGATGTTCGTTAAAAAGTCTCCATCCGAATGCCGGCTGTTTCACTAGAGGGAGGAAAACGGGGAGGGGGATTTTGCTGCATGTCATCCTTCCCACAGTCTGTGCTGAGCTTGAGGAATGAATGACATGCAGCAAAATCCCCCTCCCCTTTTTCCTACCACCAGCAAAAGAGCCTGCATTCTAAACCTTCAGCATTTGGATGGAGACTTTTTGGCGAACTGGAGTAAAACCTCTCTCTGCAGCCAATAATAGAGCTTTGGGCAATCCAAAGCTCTGTTATTGGCTGTATATGCCTTCCACAAAGCCCTTTGCATCCAATAACAGAGTTGCAGATGCCTTCTGAAAGGCATCTGAATGCAAAACGGAGGCTGGGGCGATGCACATGTATCTTCTTCTGCGGCTGCTTGCCTCCCACCTGTATGCATCTTTTTGGCTTCTAAAAAAGCAGCCCCGTGGACAGGCAAAGTGTGTTTGTGGGGGGGGGGGCAAATTATGACACCCTTAAAAAAGAAGCCCTAGCCAGAGTTTTTGGGGGGTCAAAAGAAAATAAGACCCGGGTGTATTTTGAAAGAAACACGGTATATGGCAATTTTCTAACCTGTAAAGCAAAAAGGAATAAAATAATTGTATTCACATATTTCACCTTTTAATCCCTAGGTAAGAAAGCTTTTCAACTGGCAAGAGGTTTGCTTTCCTAACTTACCAAATCATCATAGTACAATCTGTAAATGTATTGAATAACCCAAGAAATATTAAAATTAAACAGGGACTTCAATGGATATATTCCACATATAGGTACTACTCAACTTATGAGCATAGTTGAAATTGGAGTCTTGGTCATTGAGCACAGCAATCATTAAATGAGATGTAATGTGATTGTCTCACTCAGTGACTCAAATCCTGGAACTCCTGTTTTTGGTTTTTAAATGATCTTGCAGATTGTTAAACAATCTCAAGTAAAGAGTGCTTCAGGGTGAGGGAGGCTCGGCACAGGGTGTGCTGAAGCCCACCAGCGCAAACAAAACGTCCCACTGGCAATTGCTTTCCTGCTGCTGTCAGGATTTTCAGCCCCAGAGCAGAAGGCAAGAGATGAGAAGGAATTCTCTTGGCACTGGTAGTGGCTTGTGGCTTCCTCATTGACTTTCTGAGTACTCTGCTAGGAGGGTTACAAAGGGCAATCACATGATCTCTGGGCCCTTGGCAACCCATCATAAGTGCAAATGGGTTGCCAAGCACCCAGATTGCAATCACATGACCATGGGGGTAGTGCAATGGCTGTAATATCAGACATCAATCGTAAGTCCCTTATTCAGTTCCATTATTAACGTCAAAAGGCGCTGAATGAATGATACCAAATCAAGAACTACCTGTACGTAAAAATATTGCTGCAAAAATATTGACAGTATTTGAAGAGAAATATTATTCTCTTCCGTGAAAAGCACACAAGACTATTCACATAACTCTGCAATTTTTCCATTAAATAAATGGTACATTCTTCTCATCTCTCTTAAGTTGATATATCTGATGCCTGACTACACACAGTGTTTATATTGAATTGCTGCTTGATTCACAGGTAGTAAGCTGAAGTAGGACTGTGATAGCACGTAAACCAGTCCCCATCAATTTAGAAAAAAATGTTAACTGCATCCCTTGTTGAAAAGGAATGATTTGGGACATTCATGCCTTAGGACATTCAGGTTAGATTAAAATGGTCTGCATGGGCTTGGTTTTGAAGAGTATTTTGAAAAGCTAATTAATTAATTAGGTGTTTTTTTTTTTTTTTAGAATAGTTGGCTACTCTGATGTCTTCCAGATATGCTGGACATGCACATAGCTAACAAATAACTTCTATCCAGTAATGCACGGGCAATGTATTTTGTTTCTGAAATTGCGAGTGACCCCCAAATATTTTGGGGTATGGCTTACTGAGCCTTTCCTTACAATCTCTTTAAAATGTAATTTTTAGTACTTTGCAAATGGGAGAAATGGTTGCATGCATGATGAGTAATCATATCAATTACGGTTAAATTAACCATAGTACATTATATTAAATCACATTTATTGATCTATTTCTTTGCTTTATTCAACGTTAATTTGGGGTATATGGCCTTGGACCTCACCATTTAAAACCATAAGGATAGCCATTTGGACTTAAATACTTAAGTGGTTCAAAATAGCAGTTTCCACTTGTGTATTCCTCTGACTTTGTTATCAGTTTTAAGAATATTGTTTCAACTAAAGTTCCAATACCAGGCTCTGAAATGTGCTGCTATCATCACCAGTCAAAGACAAGAATTATACTATTTGTTGTTGCTGATGATGACGATGAGGCTCCTGAGCCCAGAGGACTTGATGGGTATGGATCCTGATATGGAACACTTTAGTCTTTGCCTGCTGCCACTCTTATTTACATACTGGGAATTTATATTGCCAAAACAAGATATCAGTTTTGTTTTGTTTTTTTAAAAATGAATTGCAGTGTGAAAAAAAAGATGGGAATTAAAGCTTAAAGCCCTCCATTCCTTACATTTCTTCTACAGAAAAAAAACCCCTATCAATAATACTACACTTTCCACCTCCAGTTTTTCAAGTAAGATGCTGTTCAGACCTCACAAACCTAGTTGATTATTTGGATTTGAGGCATTGGCCTGCAAATCACTATCTTGTTCTGTTTAAAATGCAACCATAGTTAGATTATCTAACTGCCCAGTTTTCTGAAAACATGCATAAATATTACTTTTTCAGTCTTTGGAGGGTATTTGGGTTTGTATTTTTATGAATAGCCATCTGATAATCTGTAGATAGCAGAACTCTGGTATTTCTCTCCCACCCCAATGCTCTTCTGCAGGAAGAAAAAAAATATATAAATCAGTTGCACTTTCCATACATTACCATCACCATGGTTTTTACATACCACTCCTGTAACATGATGCAAAGTATGTGTCTGTGGAATATAAACAGACTACAATCTATTTGTTCGGTGAGCAGTTGAAAAGCTAGAAAAAAAAACGAACATTGGAAATGGAAGAGAAAAATACTACCTTTAAATTCTGCTGCAAGATGTTTTATATATGGCAGCTATTTGTTTTTAAATAATAAAGGTTTGTTTAATACCAGTTAGGTCATGATTATGGAATGTGTGCATGTAGAATGGTGCCAGATGTCAAAAATGGATAGTTAAAAAGCTTACTTCTTTTAAAAAAATGTGTTACTTAGAAAATCTGACAAAATAGTGGCATGATCGAGTGTCGTATATACGAGGTAAAAAAAGCTTGAAAGTCATATGTTTCTTCTGCTTCACTTTGGAGAATGTCCAAAGTTAGCCTTCAGTGGTGAGCCGCCCGAAGTTTGAATTAAGATGAGCAGCCATAGAAATATTTAAAATTAAATAATTAATTTATACTTTCATTTTAGTTAATGCTGTCTTTCCCATTCCCAGCATAAATCTTGTGGTTAAAGTTCCATTTCAAATAGGTCGTAATCAATCAACTCGATTGCTGCATGTTGGTTAAATTGTTGGACTGGGACCAAGACTCAAGTTCAAGATCTACCTCAGCCATATCTTATTAGGTGACTCTGGGCTAGTTATAAGAACATAAAAAGTGCTCTCCTGGATCAGACCTTTCACCTATCACATATAGCAGCCTCTACTCACAGTACCACCTAAATTCACAAGAAAGCCTACTTATCTCTCACCAAGTGGCCTTCAGAGGTAGTCATTGTGCCATAAAGGACAATAGCCATTGATCCGCATGACTTTCATGGATAGATCTACCCATCTTTGAAGCTAGCCAAGCTGTAGCCAGCAACATTTTTCTATCTTTTGATACTCATAATGATTAATCATGCATAAATATATATAAAATACTGGAATAATAGCATTTATCAAATGTAGTTATGTGGTTGCTGATTACCACCTGCCAGCTTGATAAAGAACAATCAATTCCATCAATATTTGAGGGGTTTTGACATGGTAACTGCTGTTTCCAGAAATCATAACAGCCATGTAAATATACAGGAAGGATTTTTACATACAAGATGTGTTTGTAATTGGCAATTTTTCTTTCTGACTTTTCTGTCACTCAATGTCATTTAAGAAGACCTTCCAGTTTCTACGATAGATTTTCAAGGAATAAAATAGGGAAACAAAAGATAGTGAGCCGTGGTGGTGCAGTAGTTAGAGTGCAGTATTGCAGGCTACTTCTGCTGATCACAGGCTGCCAGTAGTTTGGCAGTTCAGGTCTCACCAGGCTCAAGGTTGACTCAGCCTTCCATCCTTCTGAGGTCAGGAAAATGAGGACCCAGATTATTGGGCGCAATATGCTCACTCTGTAAACCACTTAGAGAGGGCTGTAAAGCACTATGAAGCAGTATATAAGTCTAAGTGCTATTGCTGTTGCTATAATAATAAACACTCTTAAGTGTCAGTGTTCCACATAGCACTCCCAATTTAATCAAAACTTCAAAGAAGTAAAAGTCCTTAGAATGAGATTGTATTGAAGACATCTTATTGGTACGTCTGGAGAAAACCCAAATCTAAATTCCAGCATTTTCTCCACCCAAAGTAAAGTGAAATTTCCTTTCCCAAATCATCACGTCACCCATTGCTCCAATCCAACTTGAGTGTCATCCAAAGTTCATCTTCACAGCCAATCCCTCTCAAGTGCAAGCGAAGTATCCTTGCTTCTCATGGGAAAGAATTTAGAGAGGATAAGAGTCCCCATTCTAATTATCTAAGTCCAACTCCCAACCATCTTGACTTTGTGTTTCTGTGGCAAGGCTAAAAGAACTACTGTAATACTCATAAAAACGCCAGAAAGAGAAAGCATATAAAATCCCCCTTTTAGTCTTGACACTAAGGTGTTTGGGTTTTTTTTACTCTTTGGATTTTTGGCCAAAAAAGCTGTTGGGGTAGTGTGACAGTGGTATCCTAAAACTTTTATTGACAAATCAAGTTGAGGCTATCTTTGCCAGTTTTCTGGCAAAAAAAAATGTTCAGGATGTCCATGACTTAACAGCTGTTATTTTGGGCTCAGTTACAATCATAAGTTGATGACTCCTCTGAATAAGGAATATTGATGAGAAGGAACCTGTAGAGTTAAGCAATACCTATTTTTGTATATATTTTAGTGAAGGTAATATTTGGAAGTAGTACATGAACATGGAGTGGCCCACATGTTAACATTAAGTATATTTTCAAATGATATGTGCTAAATTTTACTTGTATATATATTTGAACTCAGATGTTGTCTTCTCAAAGCTTGTCATTTGAAGAAATTAAAAAATGTTAAAAACAAAAGTTCAGGTAATTTAATAATATATTTATATATTGGGATAAATAGGTAATTGTGGAATAAGAAGAAGGAGGCTTGCCATATTTTTTTGCTTTGCACTTTAAATATAAATATTAGGATTTAAACATTGTTGAAGTAACTGAGTGCTTGTTTCTATCTGTCTGTAATTTCATAATATATTTGGGGTAGTCTTCTTTATTAGGTCTGATACATATCTGCCTGATACCGTAAAAAATTATGGCTAATCAGGATTAATAATACTGAGCCAATCTTGCATAGATCATTCTTAGGAAATACTGCTTTGTACTGTACTAGTAGTAATAACCATTACAGTAAGTGAAGGTCAGACTGCGTCATCAGTCTAAAGTTGGCAACTGGTAAAAAATCAGTTTTTCCATAAGACAATGATTCTTGTATGTTAGCTTCTGTTACTTTACTTATAGTCAATTCATTCTTATAAACAGAGCAAGAATATGCTACATCATATTTGTTTAAAGCTTAAATATCTTCAAATCAGTCAAGCTCTGAAAATACAGTAGTTGATCATACTTCCATGTATTTATTAAAACATATATATTTCATTGTTTGATTTCATACTTATAGTATTTTGAAAATCTGAAACTCAGTTGCAAAACTTTGGTTATTTTTATTGTTTCCTGGCTACTGCATTTTTGCAAATACAGCAGCATTGTGTGATAAAATAACTGTAGGGTGCCACAAAAATTGGACCTCTAATACAGTTTAAAAGCCTATTATTTTTTCCCCTGAGTGCTCTTTGTGCTCATTCTAAATCAGATTGTGAGCAAATTGTTGCCTTAATTTGATTTGGAGGCCCTGATGCAGATTTTACTGTGGGCAACTTCCTAAATTATACCTGATTTACCACCTATGCAATTTTATTTATTTTTTATTGTGGCTTTATTCTACCTATATTTTTTAGATCAGGAATGTTAAAAAAAAAATATCTAAATTTATAGTAAAAATATACTTCTTTCCGCAAATGTCCTTATTCTCGTTTCTGATGTTCTATAACTATCAAGGGCATTTCCTGTTCTGTTACCCATAAGTCCTTATATGATATATCTGATCTGACAATACACACATAAATTATTAGCTTATTTATAGTTTGCTCAGCCTGGACACTTGCATTTAGTAGTGTATTAATATTCTACATGTGTTTACATTTCATGAAGGTTAGAACAGCTTATCTTTTTTTTAAGAATAGAAGTTGTCCTACCTAGACTAAAATAAAATAGTAGCTAGTTCAGAGACAGATCAATAGCTTATATAATTCTGTTTAAAATTGTCTCAAAGCATATGAGAATGTAAAATGGTGTTTTAAAATTTAATTTAATGCATGCTTTACTGTTAATGGTTTTAAAGAAATAATGCAAAGGTTAAATACTTCGTTTCCAGTTTCCCTTTCTTAAAAGTGAGTAGGTAGACAATAGTTGTTGTTTTTTTGCAAACTGAATAGAATTGATAAATATTTTTTTATAAAGAGATAATTCTGCTATTCAAAAGATAAAAGTTATTTTCTTTAAAACGTTTATTTATTTCCCCCTTTTAAAACTTTAGCACATCCAGTCCACCCATTTGGCCAGGAAGCACCTTTATCAAAAGAAATGGAGCTCTTCTGCAAGGTAGGCCAAAGATTCTTTGTTACAATAATTGTCATAACTTTCACATTGTTTCAGGAGAAAAGCTTATTATAATGCTTTTGTCATTTTCCAGTATTCAAATGTGGTATACTCATGAGCTCAATTTGTTTTACCATGAAGTACTTCAATATGCTATCAGTGCATCTCTTTTCCTCCATCCATGGTTCACACAGCATGATACCTTTCAACTTGCGTTGATGGATAATATAGTTTTGCTTCTACATGTATCAGTGGAAAAATATTTCTAGTCATAGTCGTGTGAAAGCTATATCTTAGAGGGCGATGTACAGTGGTTGATATGCAAGACACAGTCATTTTTTCTGTTACAATATAATTATGAGTATTTTTCTCTAGTTTAGTGCTGGAGACAAGAATTGTTGTTCAGTAACGAAGGGATGCTTGCAAGGCATGATTGTTCTCTTTATATTTGTTGGTTTTCATTTTTCCATTTGAATGATATTGACTAATTATTATGGAGCTGAACTTGGAAATTACATCGGATAGAATTTGAAAGAGTTTTAATTTTTTTATTGTTGCATGCCTGTTTTGAATATTTGAGGATTATGTGATTGAAATAATCTTATTTGAATTTAATTGTCAGTGATGGAAATTGATATTCTGTGTAATTTGAATGCATTCTTTAAAAGGAAATTATTTATCTTTTTATGATTCTTGGAGATATAGTAAGTATCCAGAATCTCTCATCCAGTTACTACTGCTTCATTCATGTTCAGAACATAGAGTAAGACTAATTTTCTACAGCCTTGAATATATTTTTAATTTCTGCTTTAATCATGTTAATTAAAAAGTCACTATATCATTTTTAGATGTTTGTATCTTTAGTTCACAGAATGTATCATAAGAACCATATTAGATGACTGAATGGATACCAAATTGAAAATTGGTATCTAATCTACCACTTAACTAAATAGTACTCAGAACAAGAATAAAAGATACCAACTATATTTTAGTAATTATTATTGTTAATATATAATGAAAAAAAATACTGTTATTATTTGAAGAGATACTGTATTAAGAATTCTAATATCTAGATCCTGGCAGAGAAAGACATCTTATACCTGAAACTTTTCAGATTTACTGAGACTGCAATCCTCTACTTGCTTATTTGGGAATATATTAATTTTACCCATAGGAGCTGTAAATAAGATTAATGATTTATGTGTATATTGTTCATGTGTCCTTGCATTATCATTCATGTTTTTCATCTAGAATTTCCATTTTAAAGAGGTATAAACTATTAATGGTGTATTCCTTATCCAATATAGTTATGATCTGAATAGATAAAAAATAGTTCTAGGAAAAGAAGAAAGAATATCTTAGAATAGCAAAATAGAAAAGTGAATAAAATAGTATTATAGGTTCTGCCTATTTCTGATTATTAGGAAAAGATACATGATAAAATTCTTGTGAACTTTTGTAGGACATAGGCTTCTGTGAATATAGAACAGAATGTAAAGAACTCAGATGAAAACAAGAGAACAAACTAAAATAAAATAGAGAACGTAATTTAAAAATTTAATAAAAAGGCTTAATTAATTAAATATTTTATGGCATGGCACCTTAATAAGTTAAAATTTTTAATTCAGCAATGTATTCTTATTAGTAAACATTAATAGAAGTACCTTTGATACATGTCTTCCTTATGTACCTACATTTTAATAGTTAAAGTGTTAGTAGTTATTTGACCATTGTAAGATTCATCCATGAATGGTTCATACTCAATAGCTGTACAAGTAAGAAACAATGCAACTGCTTTGCAGTTACCCTGACTCTTTATCAAATTGTGTTAATATTTTTATTTGAGCAAATGAATATATTTAGATGCAAATTCAAAGCTATATTTTATAGGCATGAAAAATTGTGTCATTGCAAAAAATGAACAAAACACAAAAACAGTGGACATACTGTAGACATAGCTAGATCAGTCTACCTCAATTGACTATATGCGTTTATTTCATTATGCTTTATCCAGGTTGATTATAACTAAAGGGATAATGTGCTAGAATATTCAGAATCTCAATAATGTTTTTAGAATAGAAATGTAATAAAGTTTCCATGTTGATTACATAGCTGCCATCAAACATGAGGATTTTAATTAACAAACAGGTTGTAACACATTGTCATCACAACCATCAACATCCCAAAATGTTTATTCGACTGGTTCCTTTTTAAATTGGTTTTGTCTGCTTCAGATAATCCATAGCTTCACTATTTTGTGAAGTGGAGAAACTCTGTTGTATATGCAATTAGCTTTTTATGACCTTGTGCAATTATTATATGTGAAAGTAATAAATGTTCTTGGTTACAGTGTATCTTAAAACCTTTGGTTCTGTAGTTCTCATGTTTAATTGAAACTTTTCAACAAATTCCTTTTGAAGTATAACTGGTTGCTTTCTAGCTCCCCCCTCCCACCCCCTCATAGAAATATATTTCACTCCTGTTTTTATAGCCGATGTAGATTGCTTTAATTTGTTAATAATGAATTATTAGTTGTGCAAACATGCTCACGGAAAAATAACATTGTACTTAAAAAACTATGTACAGTCCTAGTAATCCTTGAATGATTGCAACCCAAATAATGCTAACTTTTCTGTGTAGCTGGATACTTTTAATTTCTGGAGTGTAATATTTTAGTGTTGTCAGAATGTCATTTGCTAAATGGAAAGGTGGGTTTTTTAAAATCAAATGGTACATTAACTAAATGCTCAATATTTTGAAATTGTTTCTTTTAACAATACAAACCATGAGAACTTCCTGTTATAAAATCTAGATTCAGAAGAGACAAAGGAATCTAAGATCAAATTGCTAAAATCTGATAGTTTATAGAAAACACCAAGGAGTTAAAAAAGTTCTATTTTTGCTTTATTTAATATACTAAGGCTTTTTAGCTGCATAGAAAATAATAAACCATGGAGAGTCCTTAAAACATAGATACAATTGATTGCCTGAATATCCAGGTATATCAGACATTCTGAATTTATATGGAATTGAGAATGCAACAGTTAGAATAGAATTTGAAGCAATTAACTAGTTGAAAAATGGAAAAAGAGTGTACCAAGGTAATTGAGAGGAGGTATGTGTCTGCCTGTGTGCTGGTCTGAACGACTGCCAATGTCATAAAAAAAATTTTTTTACTATGAGACTTATATGCAGATTATTTCAGGAGAAATGCTAAATTATAAAAAAATAGAAAATTAAATTGAAATTGATGGCCTTGTAGAAGACCGAAAGGGTGGGGGCCTGCCTGATCATTGGGGGGGGGGCATGGTGTTCCATAAGGTAGGGATGGCCACAGAAAATGTGCACTTCTGAGATCCTACTAGATGGCAACACTTTAGGAAAGAGACCTGGAGCATGCCTTCCCTATCTGATCTGGTGGGACAGGCAGATACAGAGAGAGGTGGTCATCTAAATATCCTGTCCCAAATAATGTAAAGCTTTAAACATGATAACCAGTACCTTGAATTACACCTGGAAGGAAACTGTGCATGCATCTCATGCAACAGACTCATTACTTGGGTAAACCTGGAAGCAGTCAACATTCTGCACTGCTTCATTCTGACCAAGTTATTATTTCTGAACGTTTTCAAGGTTAGCCCCATGTAGAGCATAATGTAGTACATCCAAATGGGAAGTGACTAAGAGATAGGTGACTGTGAGCAAGACCTCCTGGTCCAGGAAGAAGCACATTTGGCACACAAGATAAATCTATACAAAGCCTTCATACTCAGAACTGCCACCTGCTTGCTCATCAAGCTTGAGCTGTGAGTTTAACACACACAAATTGTGCACCAGCTCAGTCCATGGAAATGCAATCCCCATTCAAAGTCAAAGATGTCTAGACTCCAAGGGGATAAAAAAATCAAAGCTACTTCATCTTGCCAGGGCTAATCAGTTCTTCTCCATCCAAACCCTTACAGTCTCCAGGCACTCAGTCAACACCGCAGCATCTTCTGCCTAGCAGAGTGTGGAGATTTATAGCTGCATATCATCAGTATACATATCTGTGGAGTTGAATGACCTCACCCATCAGTTTCATGTGTATGCCAAAGGGGAGAGATGAGAGGTCTAAGTCCTGAGGTCTAAGATCCACACTGTAGATCCTAGAGCCCCCCACCCCACCCAACGAACACCAATTGGAACCATATCCAGAGAAAGGAGGTGAGATGCAAAACAATGTATGTTATTTCCAATCTCTATAAAGGAGGCTATTATGGTTGATGGTATCAAAAGCCACTGAGAGATCTAGGAGAGCCAAGACAGTTACATCACACCTGTCCTGAACCAACCACAGGTCATCCACATGTGCAACCAATGCCATCTCAATATTCTATGCTCACTGAACCCAAAGTGAAAAGAATCCAGATAATCCACTTCATCCAGGGTCCCCTGTAGCAGAGCACCAACCACCATCTCAATAACATCCAAAAAGGGGGGGTTATAGACTAGACAAAAGTTAGTCCATTAGTTTAGTCTAAAGATGGCATCTTAAGAAGATATATCGCTGCCTACTTCAAGTCAGGCAATACCATCTCCTCCCTCAAAAAGGGATTAACCATTGCTTGGATCCCAACCTCTAGCCACCTCTTGGGAGACCTTAAAATAACTAAGAGTGCCATGGTCTAGAAACAGAGGCCAAGCTCATTTCCTCAGGATCAGTTGGCTCAAACTCTTTCCAGAAAACAAGGCTCACATGTGTCTCAGTCACTTGTATAGGGTCTGCCAAGTCAGAGTCCAACTCCAAGCCGAAGGTGGGTTTCATTCCTAAGAAAGAGCTAGAACAGTCTCCTGGTTTAAGGCTAGCATTTTCACCAAGTGAAACAAGTCCTATAGCAGATGCAGTAAGGGCAGAAAAATAAGTACACTTTAACACCCTTATTGCCACAAGGTAAGTTCTAATATGGGTTCTAGCCTATAGCTCGGTAACATTGTCTTCCTCCAGCAATGCTGCAAGTGTCTCTTTTCAATCCACATTAACCTTACAGAGCAAAGGTGAAAAATGAGTGTTATGGGACAGGGTGTTTTATAGCAGCAGCATTTTCAGCTCCCAGCAAAGGTAAGACAAAAGAGTAGACTGCCATAAAAACAGAGAGTCTATCTCTTTTCATGCTGCAAACCAGGAAAATATAATGAATTAAGGCAGCCTATAATGCTGGCATTTATTGAGTTTTCAGCATTTTAGAATTAGTTGCTATTTATCAAATTGATACATAGTTACTTAATTTTTTAGCATGTTTCAGAAATTTAGCTAGTTTTGTTTGTGGATCAAATGAATGGCTTATTCCCTGTTAAAATTCCTCAGGGCAAAGTTTACCATTTGTTTACTTAGCCTTGACAACTGACGGGAGTGGTATAGTATCTCAGGGTAGGTCAGAGTGCACTATGAATGTTAGGCTGGGTGTGTTTGGCTGTAGTAAACTAAGTTTCTATATAATGTTCAGCAAAAAAACACAAACCTCTTATTTTCCTGAAGTATACCTTGAAAAGTAAGTTTTCCTGATGACAGTGTCCCTTCATTATGTCCATCCTCTAGGATATAGTAATCTAAAGGGGACATGAAACAACTAACAAAAATTATATTGTTAGAAAAGCAAAGATATATTTTGTGGAAACTGAATGTGGTATTTTTACCCAGCCCATACCCGTACAATGGTTCATGATTTGTTAAGCTAATTGTAAAAATAATTCTTTTTAATACACTTAGAAACTAAATGCAGAATGAAAATAAAAGAATATCAGCTAAATTAAAATATACCAAAATAGACAGGAGACACAAAAGTTAGTCAGCTTTAACTTTAAGGGAACAGGGGAATGCCCAATATGTAACCCAGTTTACCATAAAAAGAATAAGTAAACTAGCCCAACTACTAAACTACTAACAATATATAACTAACTTGGTCAGCTAAAATTAACAGAACGTTAGAATATTAGAAACCATAGAAGGCTGTTGCTGGCAGTAGCCAGAAGATACAAGTTCCTAATCAGAAGAGCCCCTTTATTTCTCATGTGTTGTCTTTATTTCCCTTGGAATACAGGTTTTTTATACAGGATGCAGGTTTTTTTAGCTCTGTGTTCCAAGTGCAGTGTTGTGACTATAATTTTCTATAATGTTTTTGGATTGTACTGTGTTCTACAATTTATTTATTTACTTACCACCTTTATTACTTTTGTAAATAACTCAAGGCAGCATATATTACATTCTTTCCCCCTCCTGCTTTTCCTACAGTAACAACCCTGTGAAGTAGGTTGAGCTGAGAATAACTGGCCCAAAGTCACCCAGCTAACTTTCATGCCTAAGGCAGGACTAGAACTCACGATCTCCCAGTTTCTATCCTGGCATCTTAACCACTAGACCAAACTGGTTCTCTGCAGTTGCACCCATTAAGGAGCTGAGAACCGAAGAGTATTCTCATATTTTTCTAAGCCCTCAGAGCTTTTTGGGGCCAATTTTTCAGACAAAATTTAAATTGAATTTGATTTTGATGTTAACATTACTATGGTTGAACCTTTTTTCATTTAACTTTCTCTTCTTTTGGTAAATAGTTAACACCAGCTGTGGTTTCCACTTTTTGAAAAATCAAAATGCTGTTAGTTGAAATTGTAGGTTATTCTTTGTTGCTGTTCCAAAAAAGGAGGGACAGGAAAGTTCAAGAGTAGAACATTTATGTGCATAATGTTTAATTATGGTTTAGGATTGTTTGAAAATCTTGCCATTATACTTGGAGAGCCAGACAAATTAGACCTATAAAAACACTGGTCTGAGGATATTTGGGCTTCCCTTCATATGTCGTTGCAAATTGAAAAATCTCACATTCCTTATCCTAAACCTGTGCATGACACAAATAACTGTAATATCATATAATAATATGATTTTGTACATTTGATCTAAGTTGCAGTATCAGAGTATTCTATGTTCTATTTGTATTACATTTAAGGAATGTAGCATTGTATTTCATATTCATTGCTTTTTAAAAAAAAATAGAAGTTCATATATGTTACACCTATATTTGAAACCTTGAACAAGAATGTAAGGTATCGAGAGCCTCTATCAATCAAATAAGATGGATAATTTGTTGGAAATTTAACAATGTCCTATTTCCTTTATATCAAATCAGATTTGTTAAATATTTTTAGTGAGGCATTGAACCCCCAAAGCATTTCCTCGTGGGTAAGCATTCTTTTCTGTCTTCTCATTTATCTACATTTCCTCACACACTAGAACAGGGATGTCAAACTCAAGGCCCGGGGGCCGGATCTGGCTCTCGGGGTGCTTAGATCTGAGCCACCCTGGAAATAGCGAAGGACCAGCCCACAGTGCGTCTGCCAGAGAAAATAGGCTCCTGAGCTCCATTTTCGGCTGTGACAGCCTCCTGCAACCCTCTGCCAGCAAAAATAGAGCTCACGGCCTTCCCAAGTTCCATTTTTGCTGGCAAAAGCACTGCGGGTCGGTCCTTCGCTATTTCTAGGGTGGTCCCTCTAGCCAGTACTAAGCACCACATGAGCCGTATCTGGCCCCCCCAGGCCTTGAGTTTGACACCCCTGCTCTAAACCTATTCCTTGTTTGATTCCTCCCCCTGCCTCTTCCAGTGTCTCTCCTATAGTGCTTGACTCGATGGACAAAAGTGCATCTGGTTTGATGAAGATTAACAGGTATATTACTGATTGGTGTTTAGATGGGAGACCACCTGGCAAATGTGCAACACTTTGAGTTCTGTGATGGAAGAAATATATAATTTAGATAATACTAAATAATAAATTATAATCCTTTAATCAATACTGACATATTACATAGCTATTTATGCATCATCTCAAACAGAGAAAGGAATTATTCAAAAAGAGGGTGAAAGTTTGCATAATATTTACATATACATACAGAATTTATCACTGTTATTTAATTAGAAATGCTATACATTTCATCACAATGGAGAAGATTATGGCTAAGTGTACAGTTTGCCTTCTTGGACTTCTATATGAATATTCACAAAGATTTTGCTCTCTCTTTTTTCTTTAAACTAACTTCAATTTGACAATCTTTCATATAGAAGTCACCTTCATGCCGTGCAGCAACTCTACAGAGGTGGGTACTTTATAAAGTTGGTCTTATGGCTATACGCTATCATATGAACTTTAAACAGCTAAATCTTGTAGTACAATGAGGTTTCCAAAATGAAAATAGAGTCAGTGATTGGAATTTTTATTTTAAATGAAATATGGTTATCCTATGATTCTGTTTGGAGACATAACCTTTACTACAATTCTAGATTTGTTTTAATATTCGTTTTGTTTGGCTTCTTCCCCAAAATCCTGGAATTAGCTTCTAATGAGAATGCCAAGAAATTTGTAACAGATCTACAACCGTCTCTCAAAATTACAAGTGCTCAGGGGATGCTGAGGGGAAGAAATAACTTGGTATACATTGGTAATGTGTTAAATCTTGGAAACTGAAGTGGCTAAAATCCCACAGAGAGAAGTTTTCTAATGAATTCTTTAGCACTTGCTCTGTTGGAAAATAAGATATTTTTGCCTCTCAATAGCTTGTTCCCTATGCTCTTTTTACAAATTAAGTTTGATATAGTCTAGTTAAATGACTAGTTATCTTCCTAGTAAGAATCAAGCTATAGATTTGGCAGTATCCAAATGCTGAATTTGCTGTCATAAAGGATGCAATGTGATAAAGTTCTTCATCTGAGATTTTGGAGGTAGATTTTTTTCCTTTGTTATTTTATGGTCACTGCCTTGTTGAGCCTTTATTTCTCTGCTCTAATAACTCATTTCTATGATCCTTTTTTCAGGCTCTCTGACTTAAACGTCATACAATATGTGTAATGTGTTGAAGATTGCTATTTTTATAAAACATAGTATTAAGCTAGAAGTCTGTTTAAACATTACAAAACAATCATTTTGCATACCAGAGTACCAATCTTCTTGACAGCATTGTTTTTCTTGTAGTGATGGTATGCAAATCTGTCTTGTCTTGTCTGTCTGTCTGTCTGTCTATC
>JAEANM010005067.1:0-20040 GCA_017656035.1 Myanophis thanlyinensis
AGTGGAAAAAAAACAAAAGGAGATTTCTTCTAACAACTGGTTCTCCAAACTGCTTAGAAAATTTACTACCGGTTCTAACAAATCTGCTACCTTTCACCTCTGTTTCATTCCTATATACACCAGAGAAGGAGGACAGTGGTCCTTCAGGTATTTCTTGCATGCTAACAATTAAGGATGCTAGGATTTGTCCTTCAGTCATCTATTGGGCTGAAAGGAAGATACATTATACTTATTTTGCATATTAATGCAAAATCATTTTTTTTGTCTTTCAAATCCCAAATGGTAGCAAAGTTCAGTTGTCCTTTAAGATAGGCACTTCTTGGAATTTAATAATGCCATTGACAATATTTTTTGAAAGACTATAGGAACCGATCTATTAAAAAATGCATGCATTAGTTAAAAGAATGTTCACATTAGAGGAAATTGTTTGCAAAATACATTGGTATAAAGTACCAGGGAGAACAAAATGCATGTTAAGAGAAATAGGCACAGGTTCATGCACAATTGTTTAGTATGAATGTTAAAAATATCTGAAAGAAATTTGGAAGTGGAGTGGACCAACTTTAAGATTAAAGGCTTCTCTTAGGCGGAATAATAGAATAACAACAGAATAATAGAACAACAAAACAACAGAAAGTTGGAAGGGACCTTAGAGGTCTTCCAGTCCACCCTGACCTTATACCAGTTCAGAAAAATGGCTATCCAATCTCTTCTTTAAATAACTTTAAAACTTCAATATAGTTGGCAGTAGATGTCCTCTGTAGGGAACTGAGGCATTTTCCATAGACTGTTTGGTTTAAGTACTTTAAATATCATCTTCATCCTTCTGCGCTTTTTTCATCTTGTTTTCTCTGATGCGCTGATCTCTGATGAAATGATAGCCGATCATTTCCTAGATGCCACTATTAAATTTCAACATATAAGGATGTTGGTTGTGCCTTGAGTTAGATAAGGAGGAGCAGTGTCATCAGGGTACTGATGTTACTCCACTCCAAAATCTGGTTTATTTCTTGTTGTAATTTCATATGGACGGTGACCCATACCAGATAATTTAGCACCCTGTCAGACAAGAGGTCTCCATTTCTAAATGTTGAAATGTGATTTCCTTATGTAGTTTCCTCATTACCTAGCCAAGGAGAGATAAGCAGCCTTGGAATTAAGGACAAACTTCTTAACAGTGAGGACAATCAACTAGTGGAACAGCTTGCCTTCAGAAGTTGTGGGTGCTTCATCACTGGAGGTTTTTAAGAAGAAACTGGACAACCACTTGTCTGAAATGGTATGGGGCAGGAGTCACATCATGATGGTGGTGTCACATGACATATCAGGACTTTTTTCCCCTTTGTTAAACCGCATGTGGGCATGGCCAGCACATGATGCGTTTGACCTGCAGGCCGGGAGTTTGACAGCCCTGGTATAAAGTCTCCTGTTTAAGCAGGGGGTTAGATTGGAAGACCTCCAAAGTCCCTTCCAGCTTTCTTCTGATTGATTGATTGATTATATTAAATAGACAGTGGTCATGGCCTTAAAGGAAGGGCCTACACTATTGTTAAATTATGGCTTTATTTGCCAGTGTCAGGGTCAATGAAAAAGATCTAACTGGGTTGTGCTATTTCTTAACCAGTCTTTTGATTGGATATCAATCAACATGGAACTAAAATATAGTATTGTATCTTAGCTGAAAGCTGAACTGAAATGGGTTCAGATATTCAAAATCATCCAGATATCTCTCAGATTGCAAGTTCACTATTTTACTGATCATTTTTCCCAGAAACAAAATGTAACCTGCCTACAAAATGGATTTCCCAGATCAAGGGATGGATTTCCCCATCTGAAGTTCTCTAACCGTTGCTTTATATAGGATGGAGTGCATCTTACATACAAAGAGACATTCTTTGCTTCCCTTAAGTGTTGTTGTTGATCCAATCATCTATGAAGGGTGAGAGGATCCAACAAGCAGGCAGTAGTCTCTATACTATTTCCCCAGATTTACAAAGTGAATTGTTGAGATTGTAGAATCCAAATTAAAGCAGCCTTTTTCTTCCAAAAAAAAAAAAAAAAAGCTGTGTGGTTTGCTCATAGCAAGCCATCAACTGCTCCGGTTCCTGTTTATGTGGATATGCCACATTCTTGCAATCCTATATTCCCTAGATAACTCCCATTAAATGTCTCGAGCCTTCTTTCTGCATAAACACACTTAAAAGCACGCTGTTATTTTTTTTATTTTTTTGTCCAAGGAACAAAAAATAATAATACAAAACTGGCTGTAAGTCTCATGGTCTTCTCTTGTTGGTATTGTTGTTGTTGTTTTAAAAAAAGTCCTACAGATCCTGCAGGCATTATTAATGGTGGAAAGCATACTTGTAACAGAGCAGACTTGAATTGCCCTGGAGGCCAGGAAGAAAAGAAAAAAAATAACTGAGTAAAACTACTGAATGTCCAAAGCTCCACCCCATCCATGTAGCTGTACCTAATGTTTACTCACTCTGAATATTGCTCAAGGCAAAGCAAGGTACCTGTTGGGAGAGACTTTTAAACACTGCAGCACCTGTGGCTGAACAGCTCCAGAAGGGATCAGAAGCACAGCAGAGCCAGGCTTTTTCGTCCTGCAAACACAGGTAAGGTAGAATTTGTTTGTATATTATTTAATGTTAAAATATCTACCAGTCTTTAAATAGCATTTATTAGCATCTTGGCCAGTTTATCAAAGACATATATTTTAATCTTACTTTTCAGCTCATAACCAAAACATAAAAACTACACACTGCAACTCGGTTGGTTGGCTTGTTTTCATTCTTTCTTTCCCCCTTCCTTTTTTTTTTTTTTTGCTGCCTTGTGCAGTGGAGGAAGAGTATTTCTCAGAGATTTTGGCTGCTTCCTACGCGGCAGACTCTTCAAAGCTCGGCCATATAGCTAGCATATCTGCTAGTCCTTATCACCCCAAAGCTTACAATGTGGAGGCAATAGCTGCAGAAATGAGACTGCGTAGTGCACTGGGATGGAAAAATCAGGGCTCATCTAGCCAGTTTCCTGTTTACAGTCCTCTCTGGAAAGCAACAGATGTAATTCAGAATTGGGGAGAATTCAGTTCATGTCTCTGCTTCTCAAGAAGAAGGATACTATTCTTGCAAACAAAATAATGGGGCATTTTACGAGAACAAAATGAACTGTTAGACTATGCTGCTTTGGAGCCCACAGGAAGTAGATGGATAATATTTAAGAAGTGATTTGTTGTAGGGTTTCTTTTCTTTTCCTTTTTGAGTTTTGCTTTCTTCCAGATAAAATGCACAACAGGTGATAGATAACAATAATGTTATCTATCATTAGATAACAGGCAATAATGTTTTGTCATTTTTTTGAAAACCAGTTTGATGTAGCGGTTAAGACACTGGGCTAGAAACCAGGTGACTGTGAGTTCTAGTTCCACCTTAAGCATGAAGCCAACTGGCTGACCGTAGGCCAGTCCCCCTCTCTCTCAGGCCTGGGAAGAAAGCAAAGGAAAAAGTTTGAGGAAAATCTTTCCAAGAAAAGTGCAGGGACTAATCTGGACAGTCAGTAAGTGTCAACATTGACTGGAAGGTGCACACACATACAAGTCCTTCTCATTTGAAGATGTAAACAACAGCAGAAAAACTAAGATCAAAAGAAGCCTGATCCTTTCCATATTTTCTCCTTACTTCTGAAGGTGTTCTGCTAGTGATAGAGAATCTTCTCTTGGTCACTATCTCAATTTTCCTTTACAGCTGCTCACAAATAACAGGTTATGTTCATCTTCATAATTCAAATTTCTCATGTTTTAATAAGCCAACTTATAATGCATGACTTTCTACTTAGCCACAACTTAGTAAAATTATAAATTATAAATTATAATATAATATAATATATATATATAATATAAATTAATAAAATTACACAAATTAGTAAAATTATAATTTTACTAATAAAAATATTTGATCCTTGCTAAATTTGGGTATGTTAGAAAGCACTGAGTAAAAAGTGACATCACATATAATAATATGGTAAGAGAAGGGACAAGGAGTAGCTGTGCTATTTCCATGTAATTTCTAGCAACACTTTAGCTCAGGGGTGTCCAACCTTGACAACTTTAAGACTTATGGACTTTAACTCCCAGAATTCCCTAACTAACATGGCTGGCTGGCATATTCTGGGAAATTCACAAGTCTTAAAGTTGTCTAGCCAAGGTTAGATACCCTGCTTTTGCTGACATAAGGTGCCATCTTCCTTTTGTTGTAAAGGTGTTAGTTGTTAGTTTGTGTGAGAAGTAAAGGATCCTTTAAGACATGCTTTAAGCCACACCAAAGATTTCTGATTCTAGACAAGGAGGTTAGAAGATTTCCTGGAAGAACAATGACAAATCTGTTGAATCTGCTGCCAAGACAAATTACACTGATGTTTCTATAAAGTCATCTGAAGTTAATTTTAGCATTGAGAGATATCTCTTTTTTATATATATAGAAAACATAAAAAGAAAAAATGGTTATGGATGAATTCTATGCTCAGAAGTACAAACCAGGAATAATTTCAGAAAGGGAGACAAAAAAGTTTGGTTTTTGCAGGTTTTGGGATTCCAGAATTTTGCAAGGGTCCATTGATAATGTCTTTTAGGTCTGGTGATACATGCCAACAAGCAAGCAGCGGCTTTAATTTTCCATGCCGCTCTGGGGCAATATCTTTTGGTGACTCCTTTCATGTATATATTTTTTCTCAAGGATGTTTAGGAGGGATCAATTTTGACTGAGCAGTGGAAAGATGGAGAAGGGGTGTTTTATCCCAGCCATTTGCTATGCCCGCTTTCTGCAAACCCAGATTTCTCTTCCTGAAGTCTCTGAAGTGTCTGTACAACAGTCATGTGGGAATTATTCTTGTGAGGTGCATGAAAAAGTTGGAGGCTTGTCCCTGAGGCAAAGAGAGAGGTTATAAGGTCTTGAAATGCAGAGTATGCTATGCTGTAAACTTGTTTGAATTGTTCTTGGGTGGTTCTTATTTACTCTCCAAATGACTAATACCAAGCCCTTCCCTTTGCTGCCAATTTTGACAAAGCAGAGTAATGACTTCATGTGAACGGGGACAGATCCAAAGGCATTACCTTCCCAATAGCTGGTCTCCACTGTCACTCTCATGCTTTCCCTCAGATCACCAAGTTTATAGCATATGACATTACTAAAAACCATTGCCAATCTTCTTGCTTGTTCTGTGAGTATGCCAGTGGCATCCGCTAAAAAGCGATTTAGTTGGCTGCATAACCGGATATTTACTTAACAGGCAATCACACCCAACATATTTTTTCTTTCCTTCTTGCTCTTTGTCATAGCTAAACTTGGACAGGCAGCAGGGATTTCTAGTTCCAGACTTATGTTCCAGCCCTTATGGCTCGGATTTAGTGACATCTTTCTCCTTAAAAATACAAACAATAAAGAGATACCATAAGGACTAACAGATTTATTGTGGCTTAAATTAATGAAGCTGCTGTAGCCTTAAGAAACCAAAGCCATCATAAATATGTTAGGCTTCATAATACCAAAATTTCCTTTGAGATTTCTGTGGCAATACTTCCCAGTCTGAGTTAATATGTCTATGGAGCCCCTTTCGTGTTTTTTTTAAAATTGTTAGGGTTATTTTAATCTCACGTTCTCATGCTCTTAAGTGTTTTAATTGTATATTTGGACATTGCAACCGGCCAGAATTTTTTGAATGGGCAGTCACAATAAATTTAAATAGATTGCATTATATTTCCACATTGGCACATTTCTACAGCCCAACTCCTCACAAGGAATCCATCCCACAGTCCTCTTTGCTTCATTGGATGTTGACTTATTGCAGAAGAGCACAAAGAAATAAATGGTGCCAGAGAGGATTGTCAAAACAGTTAAGATTATTGTGATTGCACTCCCATCTTGACTTTTTAAACATTTATTTATGTATTTAGCTGCTCATTTCGTTCTGAAAAAGGATTCTGGGTGGTTTCTTACTCCATAGACACGCCTGCAAAGAAATGTGATTCTATCAAACCTGCCTCAAACTAGTCCGGAACTCAACAAACAAAACCAACAAAAGTCCCTTCACTCCCATGTCTTGTAAAACAGGCAGGAAATAAATAGTCATTTTCTTTCTTAATATATAGCTATCCAGGCAGTAAAATTAATATGCCTTTCCCCAGTCTGCAGAGCAAATTTACAGCATCATAATTTTTCCCCGTAACTGACCTCTATTTTGGCACAGGTATGGGTGGTGCTGTGCCCTAACCATTTACTGCAGGTTAAGTAAAAGTACTGTGATAGATATATTTCCTTGCATTCATGAGTCATTATCCTCATCTTGGAATGGACATGAGGGAAAACTGGAAAGGAGGTAAATTTTGAAAAATGGACAGCAATAGCACTTATATACCACTTCACAGTGCTTTAAGTCCTCTCTAAGCAGTTTATAGAATCAGCATATTGCCCCCAACAATCTGGGTCCTCATTTTACCCACCTCAGAAGGATGGAAGGCTTGAGCCTGATGGGAATGGGACTGCCAAATGGCAGTCAGCAGAAGCAGCCTGCAGTACTGCACTCTAACCACTCCACCACCAAGGTTGGTGGCTTTCATCCTCTGTCAAGATCTGATTGCAAATGAAGTGAATCTGGCTTCCTACATTTACTTTTGCATGTCAAGAGGTAGCTGGGAAGGTTGCAACTAACAATAGCACTTGGCTTCACAGTGCTTTGCACCCCTTTCTCAGCGATTAACAGTGTCAACATATTGCCCTCAATAATCTGGGTCCTCATTTTATTGATCTTGGAAGGGTGGAAGGCTGAATCAACCTTGAGCTTCTGAGACTCGAACTGCCAAACTGCTGGCAGCCGGCAGTAAGCAGAAGTAGCCTGCAGTGCTGCACTCTAACCACTGTTGTCAAAGTCCCAACTGATGGACCCAACCAAGCCAGCAGACATGAAACGCTCTGGTCTCTTTTCATTAAGCTTTATTGAGTACATCATATTGGCACAGATTGAAGCAAAAACCAAATCTAGACATTTCCTGTCATTTTCATATAGTTAAAGAATTAAATCTCCCTCCCCCCCATTTAGTGTAGGTCACGTTGTCCAATCAGAAGTTCAAATATTGTTTTGGCAACTGTCTGGGTCATAGTAACCCATCTGGTCAAATGACCTTGGTTCCCATGGGAGGATGTCTTATTGTTTGGAACTGGCATCCCACAAGTGGTTCTTCATCCCACCCCCTCCTCCATGTCTATGTGTCAACTGAGAAGCAGCAACAGTTGCAATCAGCAACTGCTTTGAAGTTGACAACTGTACCACCACAGCAAATGGTGAACGCATGACCCCAGGAGGCTTCAACCATCCTAAACACATGGCAGTTGCCAAGCGCCTGGATTGTGATCATGGGACTGTGGAGTTGCTGCTATAGTCTTAAGTGCAAGGACCATTCATAAGTCTTCTTTTTAGTATCACTGTAACTCCAAACAATTGCTAAATGAATTGTTCTAAGCTGAGGACTATCGGCATAGCAAGGTTTTGTTGGGTGTAGATGGAAAACACCACTTTCATACTAGATCAGAAAACCTCAACACCAGGCAACCTTGATTAGGGGCTGAGACAGTGGTGAAATTCAATTTTTTTTACTACCGGTTCTGTGGACGTGGCCACAGGATTAAACATCCCCAAGCACAGAATTAAACTTCACCAAAGTTACAATGTAATAAGGGGAGAGGCAGTTTCTGTGAGCAAGGCAATAAAGATTAGGCTAGAAACAACTGCCTTCTTTACAGGATTAACCCTGCAAAGTGGGAAAAAGAGCAAAAGGAGATTTCTTCTAATAACCGGTTCTATAGAACCAGTGCAAAGCAGCTGAATTTCACCTCTGGGCTGAGGGCAAGAGACAAATGGTGTTATGTGAATAGGATCCTAAACAACAACTAGGATAGCATCTTATGGGAAAGCATGAATGATTATTTTGAAGGACAGCTGCTTAGATGTTAACCCATTTTTTTTCCTTTAAAAATACATGGATACTCCAAAATATTCTAAAGGAATGATACATCTGAGCAAAGAGATCAAAGACCAATCCTTTGCTACTGGCGATGCTGATTGGTGCTCCTACAAGCCGAAGTTTAGCAACCTTATTGCCCATCTATGATTTTTGGCTGAAATATATTCATTCATCTGTACTTAATTGTTTCATTTGTCTCCCAGTACAGACACTATTATGGGAAATACACAGTTCGTTCCAAGCGATGAAGACCAAGATCCTGTTACTAAAATATCATATTCACAGGTAAATTTTAGAGTAAACATTTGTGTATTTTAGCCTTAGCCAATGTGCTGTTCTTTAGTTTGTTGTGGATCTCAGCTCCCAGAATTCCCAGCAGACTTAGCCTTTGATTGCCAATATTTCTCAAAAGTACTTAGATAAGTTTGACTCATACTGTATTTAAATAGTATTAAAATATGCACAGTACTCTACATAGTTTGACATACATAAAGCATGGATCTAATCCTTTTACACCATAGCATGTATCTTTGGTTCTTTTATTGGCACTTATTTGACCTTTATGTAACCAAAGATTTGTCCAATATGTTAATATATTTCACTCTTTCACACATTTCCCTCCATCTGGTAAGACTTGGTTTTGGGGAAAACTGAAGGCTATATATGTTTCCTAGCTCAACACCTGGTTTGGAACTTTCAAAGTAATATAGATTATAAAAACTACAGGTTCATCCAAATCCTTTTTTGTTTTTTAAGTTGAAAATTCAAAATAGTGACCTTCACTGCCATTCTTTTCAAGCTAATATAGCAGAATAGCAAACACTCTAGATTGGGGGTTTCAAACTCACATCATCACAGCATCATCACATGATGTAGTAGGACTTTTTTTCCCTTTGCTAAACAGGGGTGTGGCCATGGCCAATGTGTGGTGCATCTGGCCTGTGGACCAGGAGTTTGACAGCTGTTCCCTAGATGATAGGCTCAAGATCCAAATGGATCTTGACAGATTTGAACACTGGGCCCTATCTAATGAAATGAAAGTCAATGTAGAGAAAAGTAAAGTCTTACACTTAGCAACCCCCCCTCCAAACGTAGACATATAGACCGGGTGAAACCAGGCTTAATAGCAGTAACTGTGAGACGGATCTTGGAGTCTTAGTGGACAACCAATTAAATATGAGCCAACAGTGTGCGGAGGCAGCTAAAAAAGCCAGTGCAATTCTAAATTGCATTAACAGAGGGATACAATCAAGATCAAATGAAGTACTAATACCACTCTATAAAGCCTTAGTTAGACTACACCTAGAATACCGCATCCAGTTTTGGTCACCACACTATAAAAAATGTGAGATTCTAGAAACAGTGCAGAGAAGAACAACCAAGATGACTAGGGGACTGGAGACTAAAACATATGAAGAATGGTTACAGGAATTGGGCATGGCCAGTCTAGTGAAGAGAAGGACCAGGGGAGACATGATAGCAGTCTTCCAATTTTTGAGGGATACCACAGAGAGGAAGGAGTCAAGTTATTTTCCAAGGCACCCGAAGGCCTGACAAGGAATAATGGATGAAAACTGATCAAGGAGAGATTCAGCATAGAAATAAGGATAATTTTTCTGACAGCGCGAACAATCAGCCAATGGAACAGAAGTTGCCTTCAGAAATTGTGGGAGCTTCATCACTAGAGGCTTTCAAGAAGAGACTGAACTTCCATTTGTCAGAAATGGTGTTTGAGCGAGGGGACTAGATGACCTATAATACAAGGTCCCTTCCAACTCTGTTAATCTGTTTAAATCTGTTTAAAGAAGTCAATCAAGCTGAATTGCCTGGATTTACTCCCAAGCAAGTATGCCATTCTTATTCTTATTCTTATTCCCAAGTCCTGCGGGAGAGGGGGCGGTATATAAATTAAATAAATAAAATAAAATAAAATAAATAAAAATATTCATTTGGAGACAGGAATCTAGAAAAGTGATCATTTCATAAATCTACAGTATTTTGCCTCCAATCAGCTAAATCTGTTTTACTCATTTTTTATCAGGTCACATTTTTTTTTTCCAATCCTGGTTCAAACTGAACTTCTGTTAATTTCTATAGTGCACAGAACACTAGAAACATTCAGGACAAATGACTAGTTCTGATGACCAAACTTTAATCTTATGCTCCAGGTTTCCTCTGAACCTCCTGAAAGCCTTAAGAATGGATCTGTTATCAACCAACCTGTACAGACGGAGCTTTCTGCAAACAGTGACACAGGTATGTTCTGGGAAGGAAGCTTAGCATATCCATGTCTTATATAATTGGGACCAGTCTCTGTGGGAACTGAAAAGACAAACAGTCAAATGGCATTACTTCATTAGGTGAGTAGGAGATAGAGAAGGGCAGAGTGCATCATATCATCAAGGATAAGCTTTCCATGACTCAGTAAACCACATAGCCTCCAGCACCCACAGAATAACAATAGAGTTTCTCCAGTGGTGGGCTGCACATACTTAGAAACTGGTCTGTGAGAGAGAGAGACAGAGCGCAGCTTCAAAATTACAGCAATTTCAAAGCAATCAGCTTACCTTCTAAGGCAGCCCCAGTGAGTGGGAATGGCAGAGGTGCGGAAAACAGCTATGCTGTGCGATTCAACTGAGACAAAAAGAAGAGAATATATGACAGGATAGGATGGGGCCTGTTGATCATCAGAACTACTGGTTTGGTAGAACCGGGACGACCAGGCAGCAGCCCACCTTTATTTTACAAGTTGGGGGGTAATCTAAGCAGCAAAATGGATGCCTTAGTCTTGAAGTGACTGTGCCCCTTAAAAACTACCAATTGTCCTCTAGTTGCAAGTCTTTTATCACTCTAAGGGGAGTTCTACAGAAATAAAACAGGTAATTTAGATCTTGGCAGTGGTGGAATTCAAATTTTTTTACTACTGGTTTTGTGGGCGTGGCTTGGTGGGCGTGGCTGGGGGGGTGTCATGTGACTGGGTGGGCAGTTTCTGTAAGCAGCACAATAAAGATTAGGCTAGAAACACCACCAGAATGTTTTTTTCCTGCCTTCCTTACAGGATTAAAGTGTAAAGTGGGAAAAAAAACAAAAGGAGGTTTCTTCTAACAACCGGTTCTCCAAACGGCTTAGAAAATTTGCTACCGGTTCTAGCGAACCTGCTAGAACCTGCTGAATTTCACCTCTGGCTCTTGGCCACATTTAAGATATCCCTTATGTCCTGAGAACTTCCAAGGACCTCAAAACACAAAAAATATTTTAGGGTGCATTTATTTACCCCTCTCTTCCTTGTGGTATCCTGAGGTCACAAACCATAACCTATGCAATCTCTAGGACAGTATAGGTAATCCTTGTTTTACAATAATTCCATTTACTGACCATTCAAAGTTATAACAGCACTGAAAAAGTGACTTCTGACTATTTTTCACACATAGCTGTTGCAACATCCCCATGATCAAAAATTCCACTGCATGTATTTAATTTAATTTAATTTCAAATTTTATATACCGCCCCCTCTCCCAAGGGACTCGGGGCAGTGATTTATGATGGTAAATACCACAATACCACAAAATACCTTTTGGTGACCTTCTGACAAGCAAAGTCAATAGGGAATCCAGATTCACTTAATAATCATGTTACTAACAACTGCAGTGAGTCGCTTAACTGTGGCAAGAATGGTTGTAAAATGGGGCAAAATTCACTTAACAGCTGTCTTGCTTAACAACAGAAATTTTGAGCTCAATTGTTGTCATAGGTTGAGAGCTATTTGTATTACAAATTCATCTCCGTGGGACAAAAAAAAGCCCCTTGCCATCTATTTCAAGAAAATAGATTCATCAGTTTGGTACCTCCGAGGTGGGACTACAGCTCCAATCTTCCCCTACCAATATTGCCAACAACTTTGGAAAGCACCAGATGGAGAGCTGCTTATGCAGACATAGAAGTCTGGGTCAATGTTTAATTCTGAAGTATAGAAAGCTTGCAGGTTTGACCCATACAATATTATACGTGATGGGGGTTTTTTGGGCAAGTTGTAAAAATCCATCAGCATGATAAATAATACATATTTTTATAACTGACTCCTGTTAATGCAGAGGCGAGTTTTTTACAGAATGTGAAGCTCAGGGAAATTCATAGAATCTTTATATCTCTCCCTGAATCTGACCTCTACAGTAGCACTAAAGTATGATGAAAATAATTCAATAAGGGAGGCTGTCCAAATTTAATAGCCGCAGTCAAAAATCAAAATTGGCCTGATTTCCAACAGGGAACCAGAATTTATCCTACCAAAATATGATTGTCCTGTTCTGTCCTGTTTTAAAAAATAAGTCTCTGAACAAGTAGTAGTAATTCTTACCATCATCATACTTACTTTCTTTGGAGTTGTTCTAAAAAATGTATATCCAAAGTTTCCTTTAACCTATTGGTGTCCTAAATTGAAATTGTCATTATTCCCAAGCATATGTTGGTTGGTTTTCTCTAGCATCTGGATGGTAGGTTATAATGGTTCAGCAGTTAAAGATGCTGAGATTGTCAGAAGGAAAGACCTGAGGGCTGCACGGTGGGATGAGCTCCTGTTATTTATCTTAGCTCTTGTCCACCTAGCAGTTCGAAAGCATGCAAATGCAAGCAGATAAATAAGTACCACTTTGGTGGAAAGATAACAATGTTCCATGTGCCTCAGTGTATAGTCATGCTGGTCATATGACCATAGAAATGTCTTTGGATGATGGTGGCTACCTTGGCTAAGAAACAGAGATGTACACTGCCCTAGATTCAGAATCAAATGAATAGAGGAAACCTTCACCTTTAGCATCTGGATAGTACCATATTGAGGGAGATTGCCTTAGAGCAGGGGTGTCAATAGAGAAGGGGTGTCAAATTTGTGGCCACAGCTAGATGCATCACATGCTGGCCACCCCCACCTCTGGTTTAGTGAAGGGAAAAATGTTGTGATACATCACATGACAACAACATGTCATCACGAGTTTGACACCCCTGCCTTAGAGCAATAGGCTGCTCTAAGGGGATTTGAGTTCATTTCACATGAATATGTTTCTTCTCTGTAAATTCTGAGCAATGTCTCACATCTGGCTAAGACGTAGGGTTGATGACCTTAGGCAGCTGCCAGATCTTTGGTTTCTCAACAATCTGTATTTTGATCTGTGTCTCCAAGTTGCTTATATCCAGTGATCTCCAGGTTGACACTGATCTCTTGGGAAAATCCACAGAATGTCTCCTCAATCTAATATTGCTCCAAGCCTCTGAGTGTTGTGAATTATTTAAATAGCAGGTGGCATCTTTTGATGTTGTGAAGAATGGAAGACCAGGAAATCTTTTTCAGGTTGCAAATAAAGTAGTTGTGGCCATCTTCACTAGAAAACTCAGGGAAAAGATTCCACTCACCAACACAGCCTAAACTATTGCCACAAACAGATCTTTCTGGGATTATTTTATAAAGCCTGCCACTGTCATACCGAAAGTGCCTCATAGTTCTTATAAATTCCTGCTCATTGTGTGTATGTGTGTGTGTGTGTGCCCTGCATTTCACTTGTCTATTTTCTGTGTACAGTGAAGGTGCAGTTTTGAGTACAAAAGGTTGACTAGCCAATAGCAAATTTACATTGTGGGTGTTAGTTTGAATTAATCAATAGTGTTTGGCTTGATTGACTCATTTGGAGTTGGCTCACCTCTTTTCCATGTGACATTGCAGGAAAGAGAAAAGACAAGTGCAAAAACAGGCTCCCATTCCCATCACCCCAGGGCAAGGTTAATCCTCAAACAAAGACTCATGGCTACTTTATGTCATGGCTTTTTTTAAAAAAACCTTAGAGTTTATGACATTATAGTTTAACTACTGGAATGAAAATAAAGACTTGTGGGATAACTTACAACATGTGTCAGAACTAAGCTGATTGTCCTTGGTAATGATGATCCTTCACTTGGAGGTCTCATTTGTTGCTAGTATACATCAAGAGGGAAAACTGAATTGTCCTGCTAATATTTAGTGTTGAATCCCTTGATAGATAAATGAGCTTTATCCTGGTCTGTTCAAGCTGAGCCAGCCCTATCATATCTCGAAGATCCATAACTTGCTGGCTCTTTTTTATCTGTTGGAGCTGCAAGAAAATGGTAAAACATGTCAAGTAATTGACAGGCTCTGACAGGTGGCATGACCTAAAGTTGCTTAACCTACGTGCAACTGAACAGGCCATCACGTGTCCAACAGTTTGCAAACAGCTTCTCTGAAACTGTTAGCATGTTTACTGAACTGACTCCTGATTAGAAAGATAAACAGCAATTCTTTTTTCAGTCCCTAGTGCATATTAAATCTCAAACATTTTTTTTAGATCTAGGCCAGGGGTGGGCAAACTTTTTGACTCGCGGGCCACAATGTTTTCTAAAATTTAACAGAGGGGCCGGGCAAGAATAGGAGAATGGTGTGTTTGTGTGAACTAATATAAATTGAATATAAAAACCATTACATGAAAAGATTTGGCCTTTAACAGGCAGCAAAACAACATTGTGCTTAGTTTATTGGAAAAAATGTTTTCCAAATTTATTAATTTAATAATGAAGTAATAAACTCTCATTTAGTTTTAGTAGGAACAGTGTTGTTGATCTCCTTTTTTTGCAAGTGCCTCAATGTCCGGCGTTATATTTGTTGTGGCAATTCTCAAGATAGATCCGAGGTGTTGGTCAGTTAACTTGGATCTGTGAGGGTTCCTGCTAGAAACTAGTTCAGTGGGCCGGATTAAAAAAGCCCAACGGGCCGGATGTGGCCCGCGGGCCGTAGTTTTCCCATGTCTGATCTAGGCTTTACTAAACAGCTTTTTTTTTTTTTTTAAGAAAAGGGGAAATAGGTGTCTAGAAACCTAAAACTAAGAAGAAATTTCCTGAGAGTTAGAACAATTAATCAGTGGAGCACCTTGCCTCCAGAAGTTGTGAATGGTCCAACACTGGATGTTTTTAAGAAGAGATTAGAACAACCATTTGTCTGAAATGGTATAGGGCAGTGGTGGTGAACCTATGGCACATGTGCCAGAGGTGGCACTCAGAGCCTTCCCTGTGGACACGCGCACCATTGCCCCAGCTCAGCTCCACTGTGTTTTTCCATGGCATTTATCACCGTCGTTTGCAAGGAAACAGAAGTTCTCCTGCAAACGACAAAACAGAAGCTGATGAAAGAAAAAGATCTCGCCTCTTGCAGAGCTGCCGGTGTTGTGATGCCCCACCACCTGTCGGCCAGCTGCTCTTTGGATTTTTGGCGTGCCACCTTGTGGTTTGGGCATCCAGTCCCTAAAAGGTTCGCAATCACTGTTGTAGGGTTTCCTGCCGGAGCAGAGAGTTTATTTATTTATTTTATTTATTTGTCAGGATTTCTATAGAGTTGGAATAGAAG
The DNA here is from genome assembly GCA_017656035.1 of Myanophis thanlyinensis. NCBI lineage: Eukaryota > Metazoa > Chordata > Lepidosauria > Squamata > Homalopsidae > Myanophis > Myanophis thanlyinensis. The sequence continues at coordinate 15,411 of JAEANM010005067.1, forward strand.
CAGTCCAAAGTCCTTTCCAATTCTATTATGCTATATTCTCTATCAGGGGTGTCAAACTCGATTTCATTGAGGGCCACATAGGGTTGTGTTTGACCTTGGGGGCTGGAGTTGGCATGGCCAGGCTGGGCATGGCCAGCTCAATGTCACTCGTGTCAGGGTGCCTGTGGTAGCCTAAGCACTCAGCCAGCAAAAACAGGCTCCCGAGCTCCAGTTTTGGCTGTGACGGCTTCCTGCAAACCTCTACCCACGACCCTCGTGAACTCCATTTTTGACAACAGCCTCCTGAAACTGTCTTCCAACAAAATCAGTGCTTGGGGTGGGAGGCTGCGCGTGGCCCTCCTATACTCCATTTTCGCTGGCAGAGGCACTGCGGGCAGGTGTTTCCAGGGGCCAGATCTATGTGTTCCCACAGGCCAGATCTATGCACCCTGTGGGCCAGACGTGGCCGCGGGCCTTGAGTTTGACACCCCTGTTCTATATAATAGATAAAGGAATTCAAATCTTTGAGCAAAAATTTTCAACCTTTCTTTCTTGCCCTTCCCTCTAAATTGCACCAATTTGTTGACAAAGAGCAATAGGTAAACAATCTGCCACCATTATTAATTAGTTTGTTTATCTTTGTGAAGTGTCCGCAGCTCTTGAATGCCTTAATAAATTGCTAAAATTGGCCTTCAGCCACAGAAAAGAAAGAAGTGTTTGACAGATAGAAGATAGTCCAAAGTCATGAAAAGAAGGACTGGGGGTGTGTGTGTGACATGATAGCACTATTCCAATATCTAAGGGGCTGCCACAAAGAAGAAGGGGGGTGTCAGCCTATTCACCAAAACACCTGAAGGCAGGACAAGAAGCAATGGATGGAAATGAATCAGAGAGAACCAATCTAGAATGAAGGAGAGATTTTCTGACAGTTAGAATAATTCGTCAATAGAACAACTTGCCTCCGGAAGTTGTGAATGCTCCAACACTAGAGGTTTTTAAGAAAAGATTGGACAACTATTTGTCTGGATTAATATAGGATTTCCTGCTTGTACAGGAATAGAAAACTTAAAGATCCTTTCCAACTCGGTTATTATTGTATTACTCTGTTATTCTGCCCTGTTAACAATCCTATGACTTTCAGACCAAAATATAGCAGTGTAACAAGTTCAAACTATATGAATTAGTGTTCCAGCTCAGCTTCAACCACATCAATCACTGGAAAGGGAGAGCTCTTAATAGGTTTTTTTCAAAAGTTTCCCCTGTCCTGGATAGGAACTTTTCACCTTTTTATGGTGTGTTCAGGTTAGTCATTTTCTCCTCAAGCCTTATTCCTCTGTTATAAGGACATATATATTTGAACCTCCAAGAGGTGTAGTCTGACATCTCTTCAAGCAGAACAAGCATTGTGCATAATTTGCAGATTACCACGAAGCTTGCTTTGCTGGCTGTGCTATGTGGAGTCAATTACAACCTCCCTGCCAAATTCTTTCACGAGGAGTTTGGCTCCCTTCCTTGTTTATTTGCTCAGAAAATGGAGACCTTTTTATTCGTCTGCGAAATCAGAAGGTGCTTTTGATCACTTTTGTCTTTATTCTACAACGTAACACATACAGCTCGTGCATGCCCAACAGCATTACAGCCCATGCTCTTTCTCCTGAACATTTCTGGTAATGAATTTCAGAGGAAATGGGGGTTGTTTTTGTTTTTTACAACTTGGCCCATCAAATAATTTCAGGTTTGTAGAAACTGCAAAAGGAGACAAAGCTGCTTGTTATCAGGAGACACAGCCTTGTTACTTTGCGAAAGATTTTCCGTGGTGGAAAAGGTTTGCAGAAGCCTCTGTTTGAATCATAAAGTGAAAAATGGATTATAAGGCAAAGGTTAAATTAGAAGCAATAGCAACTGGTGTGTGTATCCTAGTCCTGCTTTGTATCGATCCTGCAGGTTTTTAGAGAAAGGAACATACACAAGTGGTGAGTTTATGTGTGAGTACATTTCACTCCATAATTACTTCTTTTATCTGTGTTTTTCTTCGTCCTGTGTTGTCAGGACATATCAGGCAGCATTCTAACTGGGAAAATAAAAGGAACTGTGGAACTGATAACTCACAACCCTTTTTGATCTTTAAATCAGGTTGTCCTTTCTATCCAAACTTGTTTTTTTATAACAGGAATCAGATCCAGGTTTTCAATATGTTTAGCTTGGTGAGAACCACATTTTAGCTCGACTTTCATTTTTATGAAGCATAGGTGGCCTTGATTTTGCTTTGGGTACCCGTACTTTTGGAAGGGGAGTTGATTGATTACATGCCAACAAGCTGTTATCAGCTCTTAGTGACCCCAGTCACGGGTGTCAAACTCGATCATGTCACGTGATGTATCGTGATTTATTTTTTTTTTTGGTCTTTGCGGAGCCGGGGTGGGCGTGGCCTGTGCATGATGTATCCGGTCTGCGGGCTGCCAGTTTGATAGGCAATAGATGTTCTCCATGATGACCAGTTGCCTAACCTGGTCCTTCAGCTCTTCTGATTGTGAATTCATTGCTAATGTAATTGAGTGAAAGTAGATTATGAACCAACCCTATGTTTTCTTTGGATGCCTCTTACGATGCTGTCATGGCTGAATGCGCAGGTATGTTTGAAGCCTAATCTGAGACACGACTCTAAAAGCCAAGCAACACTTTCAAACATTCTGCCACTGAGAGCCGGAGGGGTAGGTCCTGCCCTAGCATTCATATCACATTGTAGGAAAGCTCACATTATTGCAAGCTCGTCTAAAATGTCCTGCATCTTGAATTTCAGGAAATACCACAGTGTGCTCTGAAGTTAATTGCATAGTTATCAGAGAAATCTTTGCAGATCTGTGCAGCGGAGTGCAGGTGAGAATAGTAAAGTGTCTATGTGTGTGAAGGTACAGGTAGCCCTCTGACTTACAACAGTTCATTCAGTGATTGTTCAAAGTTACAATGGCGCTGAAAAAAAGTGACTTATGACTGTTTTTCACACTTATGACCATTGTAGCCTGCACATGGTCACATGATCAAAATTCAGACATTGGGCAACTGACTCATATTTATAACAGTTGCAGTGTCCTGGGGTCAGGTGATCCCCTTTTGTGACCTTCTGACAAGTATGGTCAATGGGGAAACCAGATTCACTTAACAACTGGGTTACTAACATAACAACTGCAGTGATTCACTTAGTAACTGTGGGAAGAAAGGTGGTAAACTGGGGCAAAACTCACTTAACTACTATCTTGCTTAACCACAGAAGTGTTGGGCTCAATTGTCATAAATTGAGGACTAACTGTTTAACTAAATCTGTGGACATTGACTTTGGCATAATCTAGGCTTCCCATCCTGCCTAAAACTTAAAATTTCAAAGATTATTTTTAAAAAATGGAAATCCTGCAAAGGACCATTCTGTGGAATCATACCTATTTCCAAGACTGTAGGACCAATTCTCCAGGAAAAAAGGCAAAGCTAACTCAGAGATGGCCTGGAAACTTTAGAAAAAGTATTTCAGAATAGAATAGAATAGAATAGAATACTGGGATAATGGAATGCAATGCAATACAATGCAATTATGTGATTATGTGTCCACAATTTATGATGTTCTTTGATGGTTTCTGGGGAAAAATGCCCATAGGAATACATGGATTCTCTTAACAACTGTGGCATTCTCTTAATAATCAGCACTAAAAAGTTGTAGCAATCCTGTGGATGCCTCGACTTACCATTGGAAACTCCAGGTTCTATTACTTATCCTAAGTTGTATTCTCCTTTAATTTTGTTTTAATTCCTGCAGAGGGAAAAAAATGTAATGAGAAGGTTCAATTAAATATGCTTAAGTGACAAAAGAGTCTGAAAAAGGACACTAAATGAAAATCAGCAACAGAACTGATAGCCTGGAGATACAGTAAACAAATTAAGACTCCCACGTTGGAGATCTTCAGCCAGAAGTTGTACAGTTGTTGCTACGGGGCGATTTAACCCAAGTTTTCCAACACTGAATATGAAGAGTGAATGGAAGAGTCTTAAAAGCTTTACTAGGATGAATTTTTCTTCTTCTTTGCGCTGGAAGAAAAATCCATGTGCCCTATTCTGTTTTATTACTAGCAAATGCTGGAGATCTGGCACCTTCCAACATGTTTTTGGTAAACTGAGTTTGGCATTGCTTCCAGACAGACCCTGTTCTATATTTTTGTTTAGGAGGGTGGTTTCACTAAACCTTTAGGATGTCACTGGGTCAACTTCTTTCAATGTTTTTATTTACCCCAAGAATCTTGATGCCTAACCAAAGCCTGGAACTCCATAGCTGTTCAGCAATGTCTAAATTTTAAGTCTATCCTGCCACCTACTGTTCCGGTTTGCACAATGCAGGAATCGGCATTCACACAAAAATAGAAACAGCACTTCAGACTTATATACCGCTTTACAGCCCTCTCTAAGCATTTTACAGAGTAAGCATCTTGCCCCCAACTATCTGGGTCCTCATTTTACTGACCTCGGAAGGATGGAAGGCTGAGTCAACCTTCAGCTGGTCAGCATCGAACTTCTGGCAGTAGGCAGAGTTGGCCTGCAATACTGTACTTTAACTACTGCACTACCAGGGCTTTTCAACTACTGGTGCTACATGAAAACATCATCTCAA